>CM075197.1:2145000-2187500 GCA_037577475.1 Chaunax sp. Z400 | reverse complement strand
GCATGCTGACTCTTTTATTGTCAGGAAGAGATAGGATGTAGTAGAAAATAACATTGCCTGTTAAATGTCAGGTTTTTCAATTCATTTGCCAGAGACAAAGAAGTATGAAAGTAATGAGGGAAGGAGAGTCCGCATTCAGACAGGTCCTGTCATTCCAAAGCACAACGAGGAAGAGGAAGATTCAGACGTAAACACAAGAAAGACACCAGGTAGCACTAAAAACGTTCCTTCCCTCTCTTTTCATTTGAGTTTTAGAGTACATATCAAAACTGCCTTCGAGTTTTTCTGTGACTCCAGATGGTGGCATTCAGTCAGAGGAGACACAACAGCACTACTCTAAACTTTGTCTGTTGCTGACACCTTTAATGAAGATTTTCATTTCAAGTTTGAAGCACTTGAATGATGCAATGACTGGAAACCTGGATACAGTCAGATGCTTTCAGTGACTCAGTCCCAAGCCATAGTTTGAGAAACTAGGATAAAGCTGTCATTGAATAAGCACTGACTTGCTGTTTATTTAAAAAAAAAAAAGATATTTATCTTTTTTAAGTTGTATTAGTATTAAACTGTACAAATATTGTTTTTCTTAAAACTGTATTTTCTTTTTGGACTTGTCTTTTTATCTTTATTTTAAGAATTTTTCCACACAGAACTTACATAGATAAAACGTCTTTTCAAAAACACAAAAAAGGAAGAATGAAGTTAAAGTTCAGTTTAGGGTTAATATCACTTCCAGCATGTGTATGGATGCATTTTGGATTTTTTTTTTCTTCAGGTAGAGACATTTTTTCTGTGAAGGTCTTGTGTTATGTAGTACTAAAGGTCCTAATTTATGCAAACTCCAACTAATATACCAGGGCCCTTTACATTGTCATGGACACCAAAGACGTATTTCCACTGCGTAGTACCAGCTCTATTCAACGCGGCACACACCTCTCATCCACCTCTCGTGATCCTATCATCAGCTGTTCTACACCTCCTCAATATAGCGGCTGCAATAATAAAAAGTTAGTTTGCTAAAGTAGCTTCGCTGTTTGAGCGTGGCAGCCATTGATTTGTGTTGTGCAGGATACTCCATTTGTGCAAGGCATCGGCCAATCGGAGGTCTGTAATGTTTCACATGACCTTTTCGTGTCTGCTCGGCTCGCTTGGAACCACAACAGAGCAGGTACTAAAAAAGCAGCACCAGGTACTTTTTAACTAATGGAATTGCAAACAAAGTGAGTCGAGTCGAGTCGAGCCAGTACTATGCAGTGGAAAAGGGGCAATAGAGCTTACATACAAACATACTGATGCTAGCTAAACCACTCCCTCCAAAACAGTAATTATCCAATCATAGCTTAACAACTGTAACTGGACTGGGCTTGGCCTGTTATGCGATTTTGGAGTTGGGTTTGTTTTTTCCTAGCTTTACCAGAACCAAAATTATTTTGAAAAAACTAATATTTAAACGGTTTTTAAGCAGAAATCTTTACTATAGCCTCTAAGTTAAAAGTGTTTGCAGGCTGAGGAAGGTGTACAAGACCAACAACCTGTATGGAGTGAGAGGGGGGGGTTGTTTGATTTTTTATATATATATATTATTCAGTCATCATCATTTCGCGTTATGTAGGAGAATACTGTGTGTTTTGCTGTGAAGCTCCTGAAATGTTTTGTGGACTGAGAAACTTCACCTGACTTCCCATCGACATGGGGGTGAATTGATGACTTGATTTTGAGGTGAACTGTTCCTTAACATCCTTGGCCAATTAGCTCACTATCTGCAGTAGTGATCGAACATTACTAGCTAGGACTTATCACGTTTTGTCTACTTGGAATAACTAGCTCTACAATGTAATACAAGGAAAAAGCTGTTTCTATGTGTGAAGGTCTTCTACTACGCACAATACCATCTATGTAGCCATCAAGTGCATATTTAAGATCCCTTTTACAAGATTCCTGTAAACCTTCATGCTGGAAAATTGGAAAGCCGATGGTTTTGCTTAGCAGGTAGCTACAGCTAAAACTTGTCAGCATGCACAAGTTCTCATTTCAAACGGCAAAACTGGTTAAATGTTCAAGAGTTTGTTAAAATGATCTCAATGACAAAGCGCTGAAACAACGTGTCGTAGTGCATCAGTGTTGGTTTGAATCCTTGAGGAGCCAGATGACAGATGTGTTGTCTGTCTGTGCAGTACATGTAGGATATGAATCCCGACCTGCTTAAGGGTCCCGAGCCCAGAGTTTGAAACACTACAGGAAATGGAGCACTAACGTCCAACCTGTTGTAACAGATGATGAGTGAGCTTTTTCACTGTTACATTGGTACATAATTAAAGCCCAGAATTATTATTAAACATGTGTCAGCTCATGTGAAATTAATGACTGCTGGATTAACTGTACAAAAGAATAAAGCTGGATGAAAGACACGTGTAACTGTCTCTGGAGATGTGAACGGGAACTTACACCTTCAGTGTTGATGCTCTTTCATACCATCTTTTGTGGTCATGCACTAATTGGTAATACAGCTTACAGCTGCATAAATGTATATGTTTGTTTATCTGTCACCAGTAGAACAAGCAGTAAGTCTAATTCTAGGTTTTTTGGACAATGGTGGAAGATCCTGAGTCCGTTAATTAAAAGTAGCAGCCTAATGCCACAGTGTAAAAACTCTGCATGCAAGTCATGCATTTAAAATTTTACTTAAGCAAAAGTACATAAGTATTAAGAGTAAAAAGTATCAGAAGTAAAAGTTAGAACCATGCATTTCACTGTGCATTTGGAAAGTAACCCAGCATGAGTAGAACTCAGCCACACACACAAGGTCACTGTCTCTATTACAAGCTAGCTGGCAGCTACCGTCTGTACAGTCCAGCCAGTTATTGTTTAGGCAAAAATATGCTCCAATGGTCAGATTCTCTCAAATAAAGAAAGGCTTTCTGTTTGAGCTTACCTACATACAACATACATACAGAGTGTTATTCTATTTGTTAAACTTTATTTCACCAGGAAACGTCTCATTGAGTTAAAATCTCTTTTGTGTCCTGGCCAAGACAGGCAGCAGCATGACTGAACAGGGTGATAACACAGACATACAAAGAACTCTAATTATTTACAAAAGTATCAAAATATTCATCACAATTACTATTTATGGGTGCATACGTTTAGCAAAAGCTATCTTATTTACTATTAGTTACATTCTGTGTTTACCTCTGTGTTGTTGGTTTTATTTTGGCAGTGGGGTCAGCTGTTCTCGCCCTTAATTCAAACCACCATCTTACACACAAGGCAATGATGCAACATAGCATTACAGTTTTATTAATATCAGCCCGGCTGTTTGTGTTCACTCTCCTACAGCATGTTCACGTTAAATGCATTCATTTTATCATCATTTATCATACAGCTGGTTCAGTTGGATCACATTTAAACGACTTTATATTCTGAGAAGTAATGTGTGTGTAATAAAGTAAATATTCTCCAATGGACTGTAGTGTAAGAAAAAAGTAGAACAATGAAAGAAGTTATTGAGTCATGTTAGCTGCTAGATGAGCTGCTCGTCAGCAGCAGGAACCTGTGGGGCATTCAAACAGAGAATCTGCTGTTTCCCACACCTGATACAGCTTTGACACGTGGAAATATATCATGTTCAAGTCAACAGGCTGTAGATGTTTCCATTGTGTTAAACACACTGAAAAAGCTTTATTTAAAATACATAATGTAGCTGAACTCCAATAATACACATAAATAAACACTGAACAAACACTGAACAGTTATTTTTTCATGGCAATTAATATGGCAAATACAGACAGCTTATTAATTGACAGATGGCGTACATTTTATTCAGTACGTTTCATGGATAAACTACTGACTGGGTAAAGATACTGTGGGACAGACATGAGAATTCAAATACTAGTGTTGTGACCTACAACTGTAGTGCGATGTCAATTTTCATCTAGACCTTCTAAAAGACATTTTGTCATGACTTCAACTTGTCTTACTGATGGAATCATGGAGTACTGACAGCATTATGTATCAGTGTAATGAAGACTCCTTGGTCACTTGTCTTAATAGAGAACATTTTAATGTGGAAAAGGGATGGACTCTTCAGACATTACATCTTATGACTGCTTCAAATCGATTGTCTTCAATCCAAAATGAGCAAATCAACATGGCAGATGTGGGTGTTTCCAAATTAACTGCATAGATAAAGGAGACGGACATTCATCAATTTAAATTTTGGTTTGTAACGAAGCCAAGAGGTCCTTTAATATTCTGTCAGTACCGAGTCCGATCAGATTTTCTTAAATGAAACAGCTGCTCAGTGCACACTGAAGCAAATGAAATAAAAAAAAGAAATATTTGTGCGAAAGATGCTCAAAATACATACTAAAAACAACTATAGCAGCAAAACATGCACCTTTAATCAGACACGTATCCAGCAAATTGACATAACAGGTGTAGACACTAAATTTGAAATCTGTTATTTATTACAAGCTTCTTGATCCAAATACTGAAGGTCCTCCTGATAAGATCAACCAACTCAGTGACTAACATCTTTACTAGAGAAGACATACAGTATGACTCTGTTGATTCTGATGGGACTATAATTAAGTTAGATAACAGATTCATTGGTGTCAGAATTCAACAAATCAGTCACATCAAAAAAGCAAAACAATTTTACACATTTAAATACAACCCTATTTCCAAAAAATTTGGGACGCTTTGTAGAATGTAAATAAAAACAGTAGCCAATGATTTGTAAATGATTGAAACACCATATGTAACTGATAATAGCCCAAAGACAACATTTCAAATGTTGAAACAGAAAATGTAATTATTTTTGAAAATGATTTCCTCATTTAGAATTTGATGCCAGCAACACGTTTCCATAAAGTTGGACAGGGTCATGTTTACCACTGTGTTTGCATCACCTCTTCTTTTAACAACACTCTGTCAGCGTTTGGGAACTGAGGAGACCAGCTGATGTCATTTTAAAGTGGAATGTTTTCCATTCTTGTCTGATGTAGGATTTCAGCTGCTCATATTGTTACTTTAGACGATGAAATCCATAAGTTCTTTGCAATTGAGAAACATTGTTCTTAAATTGATGCACTATTTTCCAGTGCATTCTTTCACAGAGTGGTGAACTCCTCCCCATCTTTACTTTAGAAAGACTCAGCCTCTGATTCTCTTTTTATACCCAGTCATGTTACTAACCTGTTGCCAGTTAACCTCATTAATGTTGAGATGTTCCACCAGCTGTTTTCTTTTAGCATTTCACTACTTTTACAGTCTTTTGTTGCCACTGTCCAACTTTTTTTAAACATGTTGCTGCCATCAAATTAAAAAAGGGGCAGATAATTTTCAAAAAACAATGATATTTTTCATGTTCAACATCTGATATGTTTTCTTTGTGCTATTTTCAAATACATGGTTTCACTATTTTGCAAATCATCACATTCTGTTTCTACTTAGATTTTACACAGCAGCATTTTACCTTGCAACACCAGCAGGTGGACAACAAAGGATAGGGTAGAGTGAAGACAGGATCTGAATTTGATGGGTTTTAATTCGATGGTACCGGTTAAAGACACAAACTCAAGACATTTCTAGTGCTAACATCTAGCCAGGGCTACTTTGTGTAACTTCTAATGACTACAATAAAGAATATCAGCGTAGTCTCAGTTTAGGTAGGTGTTTGGTTGCTTTCAAATGCAGTTTATCCAGATGTTTCCTCCTATCTCTCCCAGTACCCAGTAATGACACTGGAAATCTATCCACACTCAGTACCAAAAACAAAATAAAGCTTTAGCTGTGACATTTGGCATTAGCAGTTGGGTTTAGTCAGGTCAGGTGTTAAACATACAGCTGTAGACAGGGTTGAATTGGCTTTAAGAGTTTTGGAGGGCATACATATACTGCAGTGGTGGGTTGTTGGGGGGTTACCAGACGTCTCACTGGTCAGGGTGTGGTGGGTGACCCCTCAGTCAGGGTCTTAAAGTGGATGGACAATGACTCTTCCTCTGGGTTTGGCGGATGTCTGTACTCCTCCCTGGTGATTAAGTAGCCCAGCAGCACCCCAAAACACACCAGCAGGATCCCCAGGACGTTGGCCAGGACCCCCTCTGGGACATGCTTAGAGTAGGTTGACCTAGAGAAATAAAGATCAATCAGATACAAGCAGATACAAACAGTAATGAGATGAATGTGTTTAAAGTAGAACAACTTCGATCATGCATCTAAAATGTCATTACCTTCTTCTGTCAATGAGTTTTATCTATTAACTATTAGTTTTTCAGCTTTTTTTTGGGGATTAGTGCAACAAATTTCTTTAGATGTTTGGGGGAGCTGGGTAGTTAGACTAAAAGTAATAATCCTGAATATTTACATGGCCATAGTTTTTATGCTATATAGGGTATGGACTGACGTCACCTTCCCACTGGAACATGCCCCCTCAGTCAAAGACCTTATCAGCCCTTGAGGATTGGTTGATCACAGATGCACAACAGCAGATCCACGTTTTAGATCGTTGCAGCACATAAACACAGGAATCTTACAGAACTGCAGGCCTTAGTCCTTGAGGTTCCTCAGGAATGCTGCCAGAAGCTGGAGTCTGGATATGCATCACGCTCGCAGCAGGTCAGAGCATATATATAGCATATATATGTTTATATTTAAACTATTATTAATTTGGTTATTGCAAACAGCTAATAAATAGTTTATTTTGCCATTAAACGATATAATCAATGGGAGTTGTATAAAACAGTGTCCCCTCTGCCAGCCCTCCACTCTTGGTTTGATGTATGTGACTCAGACATGTGGAGAGAGGAGGTGAGAGGTATTTGGGAAAAAACAACATGTTACTTAACATGTTAATAAACAAATGGATTTGTGAAACCTGACAGTTCAATTGCTTTCAGCTCATCCAGTAAGTTAGCCTAGCTACTTTCAGGGCTTACATAAAAACATGAATTGCCTGCAGGGGCTAAACCTGAATCTGAATGTTTTCAGGGATTATTCTTCAAATAATACATCAACTCTGTCGTTTTCAGGGGTTTTAGTTTAGATAGTTCGTTTTATTTTGAGTCAGGTCAGGTGACGTGTTTTACTTTACGCTTCCTGTCTTTTCATTGTCCCAGTTACTTTCTCCTGTCCCTACTTAGCCTTCTTTTAGGCTTCTTCATTTGTGCTCCCTCCTCAGTGTGCCAGTTCTTCTGTGTACTTTGTGTTAAGTGTTCATCTCAGTGTTTTTTACTCTTTGATCCCACTTGTTTTTATTGACTTAGGAGTCATATAAGGTTAATTTGAGTTCTTGTTCCTTGTTATGTGTGACATCTCTCGCTCCTCCCTCACTGCAGCCAATCAGTGTTTAGGAATCAGCTACAGGTGGAGTCCTCCTGAGTGGGAGGACACCAATCCTGGCAGCTGGATTGGAGGAGGGAAGATCCAGGTGGGCGGATGACAAAGGTCCGAGGCAGCTGATTGGTGGGGAGAAGCGTTAAGATCCAGCTGATGCCAGCCTCTCCCTGCTCTCACCCACTCTCTATCACGCTTGTGTGTAGTTTGGACTGTGTTTGTTGGTAGTGTGATGTGTTTTTGTGACGTAATGTGAACACTATAGTTTGTTTTAGTAACTTCAGATTTGCATAAGTAACACGGTTCATCTTTGAGATCTAGAACCTTTTTATGTTTTGTAAATAATGTAAATAATCTTGTAGCAGTTTTATACCCAGAAGCCCTTTTTGCTTTGAGACGTTTCCTCCTGTGTAGAGTTAGGAGTTAGGTAAGCAGCTGATTTTTGTTTGATGTTTTATTTTGGTCATGTAAGTTTAGGATTCTAAGATCTTTTGTTTGTTGTTTTGGGCTCTAATCCTGTTCAGAAATAAATACAGGAATAAACTGCTACGTGATTTTGACCTGTCATCATTTGGGCCCTTGTTGGAGTGGGAAGAGCTGCACACAAAAAAAAGCATGTTACCTTCAGGTTTCCCCTGGACAGGGACGTAACCACGGGTCTAATTCATCTGGTTGAGGTCACACTTCAAACCCTCTCAGTGCTTTAACACTTTAACTTTATTTCTAAATATCGACTTGAAATGATTTTCTCATATAAATAAATTCTATCTAAGACCAGCTGGTTCAATCCCTTCTTGGTTGCACGTACTTAAAACCTGAGTGGGGGAAATGCAGACTGACTATAGCAATTTCCACTGCATAGTACCGACTCGACTCGACTTTTTTGCATTTCATTTCCACTTGTTAAAAAGTACCTGGTGCTACTTTTTTAGTACCTGCTCTGTTGCGGTTCCAAGCGAGCCGAGCAGGTACTAAAAGGTCACACATGGAGTACATGCACAGCACAAATCAATGGCTGCCACACTCAAACAGTGAAGCTACTTTAGTGACCGTAACTTTTATTTATTGCAGCCGCTATATTGAGGAGGTGCAGACGCTCCTGTCTTAAACAGCTGATGAGAGGATCATGAAAGGTGTGTGTCATGTTATAGACTACGCCACGGCAGTTTGTCGTGGCCTGATCTACCCTGAGGAGGAACCATCAGCAATGGAACAATGACCGGCAGAAAATCGAGTCGAGTTGAGTTCAGTTGTTACTACGCAGTGGAAATGCAGCTTTTATAATGTCATAACTGGATTAAGATTTGTTTTGGGGCTGATTACTATGTTAATTTGACCAGATCTGGTTTTTAGTTTTATTCATTCATTCATTTGTTTTCTGTAACCTCTTATCCTGTGTAGGGTTGCGGGGGGGCTGGAGCCTATCCCAGTTGTAAACTCCACACAGAAAAGTCCCAGGTCCTCAGCTGGATTTAAACCCAGAACCTTTTTGCTGTGAGGCTACCCTCTGTGCCGCCAGTTTTTAGTTTTCATGTTCTAAATATCTAAAATAATTGTCGGATATGACTCAAAGTAAATGAGCAACATGTTTTGATGATGATGAGGAGAAAGCAGACAGTCACAGGCTGATACAGACGTACATGATGCTGAAGAGGAGTTTCTCTGTGATGCCGAGCAGGCTGCTCCCTATGGACATAGCCAGAAGAACCAGACCACTGAACACATGGATGGGGAGGTATAAGGCTCGTAACCGTGACGACGCAACAGGAAACAGGAAGAACAGCAAACCCATCATCCACTGGGAAAAGAAGAATGTGAAAAATCATTCACGTCACCGTTTTAATTCACATTAGACTGAGTTCATTTGTGTGTGTGTGTCTGTACCGTACCTGTATGCAGAATACCACTAATGTCACCATGCCGCACCAGCTGTGTAGAGAGTACATGTCTGGAATTTTACTCTCTCTGTGGAAGTCAAACACAGCTACAAATCCTACACACACACACACACACACACACACACACACACACACACACAGAGTGAGAAAACAATTTCTCACACAGACATATACTATCATGTTAAATGCTAAATTATTCACTCTCTCCTTCTCTCTCTCACCTACGATGCTGATAACGAGGGCAAGCAAATGAATGATGCCGTGAAGCAGCTTCACAGTCCTCTTTGCCTCATTTCGAAACACCCTGTAGACCAGGATGGCTGGAGTGAGCAAGAGGGAAATCAAACGTTAACACACCCAAGATAACAACCAAATTATAACTATACAAAAGAATATCCCCCTGCAGGATGAATAAAGTATCTTCTTATCTTATCTTATATCATTAACTGAAAAAAATAGTCTTATAATGAGAAAAGCCAGAATCTCAATATCAGAAACTGTAGACTACAAATGAACACTGGAAAATACAAAGGCTTTCTAAAAGAATAGAAGTCCAAAAGAAAGTGATTTGGTGATTTAAGAGCAAGGGGACTGGGGCAACAGATAAACAACAATTATTCCAGGTTTAATATCGTTATAATGTTGAAGAAAAAAGCAAATCTTCTCATTAAGAAAAGGACACAAAATAACAAGTCGACAATAACTAATGAAAACTTGTATCGTCTTCTACAACATATGGACAATATCTTGTTGTGCTAACATTAATGTTATTTGTAAAATAATGGAAGCAGTTGTTTCACTGCCACAGGTGTGTTTCATTGAAGACAGACAGAAAGGAGTTATTTAAGTTGTCTTTGTTACAGCTGCAGGCCCCTCCCTCTCCCTCCACGCTGGGCTCCAGCCCCGCCTCCAAAGCCCCTCCCCTCAGAGGAGGCTGTAGCTGTGCTTGAGTGTGAACATAAGGGGACAGATGGGGGCTGCAGGCAGCAGATACTCCTGCTTGGCTCTGATTGGTGGTTTAGATTCAGGCGCAGTGGGTTCTTGCAAATAGCATTAGGAGCACTAGATGGCACAATAGGAGTCAGATTTTTTTTTTCACAGAATATCTGTCTCATGTACTGGTGTGAGGACATAGTGACAGTTTTTGAAAATGTGGCAAGAAGTTATTTTTATACAGGTTAATTGTTAATTCTTGTTGATTGCATATGTGAGAAAAGGTTCACTTTGCAAATATATAAATAAATAAATAAAATGCTTAAAATTCCCAAAATCAGAATCAAAAGGCATCTCTGTAGTACATGGGAGATGTGTCCATAAAGTTTTGTAAAAGAGAAAATATTGAACTTTTTTTTTAGTTCTTCCCCAGGAACCCTCAGGAGAGAGAAATCTCACTCACAGAATGAGCCTAAATTCAACTTGTAACCATGGAAATGAAAATAAATAAATGAATAAATAAACAAGAAACAATAAAAGTTCCTAATTAGCAAATGGACCACTTCAGTACTTGGTTGTTGTGTGTAAAAGGTTTCGAGTAATGCTCCGGAAACAAAACGAGATGAACAGATGGACGAAACCTACGAATCCTACATCCCCCTCCTCACAACGGGGGATGATAATATATGATAGGAAACTATATAAGAAACTATCAAAATACCAGACTCAAAAAAACTTTTTTCAAAATATTGAAACAAAAGTAGTCTAAATGATAAACCAAAAGAAAATATCTGATAATTATAAAGAACCTATTTAAAAGTAAAATAACAATGAAACTGAAGAAGAAATACATACCATCAGCACATAATGTCACATTAAATAGCAATTAAAACATTCGCTTTAAAATTGGAAATTTAAACATTTAAACAATTTAACAATTTAAACATATACAGAAGTGTATATATAATATATGGAAGATATATACTGTATGTGTGAGATGAACATATATGAAAAGCTGAGCCCCCAGATGTAATTAAGGTTGTATTAAAAGGTTGAACTTTTACTAAAAGTTCACTTCATTCATTCCCAGTCACACTAAGCAGTCCACCATATGCTGTTTAGAGGGAGAGCATGAGGACCACAGGTGTCTGATTCCAAAGAGTTCAGAAAGGTTCTGTTCTCCCCGTCCACATAGAAAAACGGGCACCGAGGGCCGATTTCACCACAGCAAATCAGCTTTGAGGTGTTCGTGTTCGACCCCCAGGGTGTTTTTGTCTCTTTCTAGCTCCTCTTGTCAGTCACCATCTAATGTCCAGCTGACCTTCCCTTGTAATCTAGTTCTGTACCAGACAGCTGTGAAACAGTTGAACTAATCTGATTACTGTCATTAGCAAAGGTACCCAAGGGGCAGGAAAACCAGAGACAGCTCATTGTGTCTATATTTCAGGGACCGTTGGCACCAGGATGAAAGCATCACTGGAAAACTGGACAGCAACAGTTTGGACAGCAGCTTAGCCCAATATGAATGGGTTTCAAATGCTTCATGTTTGTGGAACATCAGTGACAGATCAGCTGTGGTGACAATAGTGAACAAAGAATATGTGTTGCATTTTATTGCCCATGGCTGTTTGAAGTGAATTTCCTAAAATCGTTTCTGCTAATAAATAACTTTTCTAACTAATCTAGGTGGACAGAAACTGTTATACAGTTATTTTAAAATCAAATTACATCAATGATGAGGCTGAAACTTTGTGGTTAAATTAACTACATTTCAGGAAATGAACTGGTGCAGCAACAAGTCTGGGACAAAATCACTTTCTAATGTCATCTATCAACATGTGGTTTAAATACTCTGATTAATAAAACACAACATCTTCTTATAGCATCCATGTTGATTCCACATTACATCTTAGAAGCTCATCGAAGTAGGAACGGCGACCTGCCAACACAAGAAATAGAACCATCCGAGGAGCCATTAATGCACGAAAGGCTTAAGGCACTTTTTAGTCAGAGAACATATTTTTACAATCAACTGCTGTCTCATTCTGTTATGTAGAGCAATATTTATGACAGGAGAAGGGTTCAGTTAAATTGTATGGTGCAACACCAGCCTTTTCAATTTAATGGTGTAAACATACCTATTATGTCTCTGACCTACTTTGGAGGTCAACAGTGTCAAGACAGCTTGTTGGTGGGGAAACACAATAGTCACAGATTTGCTTCACTCCTTTTAGCAAATCTGTTGATCAGATCAATTCCATAGGAAGTCATACCGCAGACAGAATTTTACAAATTAAAAGCTGTCTGGTTGCCTGTGACTCGGCCAAAAGGTTGCACTTGAACGGAACACAAAAACTATCATTCACATTCTGTGCCTGCATGAGAGGAAGTAACTCTCCGCACCAGCAGGTGGCAGTAGTTTGTATTCGGCAGTCAACAGGAGAAACCAGAAGGACTGCAGATACGAGCCATTTCCACACCACTCTGGTTCAACATTTACCAAGTCAGACTTTAAGGGACAACTTTAAATCCTATGTTAACACATCCAGCCAATTAGCCATTTTATTTAGATATTCAGATTAACCCTTTAATCAGCTCTTTGGCTGAAAAAGAGGCTCAGCTTGCTGACTATAGGTTCTATTCCCTGTTGGGCCACTCTGTCGACGCTGTACGGGAGACGTCCCCAAAAACAGACGCAAACAAAAAAAATGGCATGTTCAATGATACAAACCATTTCCCCATCTTTCTGTATAAATCAGAGCAGTTGGGTGGGGTTGGGGGGGGATGGGTGTCTGGGTAGTGTCAGCATTATAAAACAGATCAGGAACTCAGCGCTCCAGGCTAAGACACACACACATCATAAGCATACTCTAAGGCTGACTAAAATACATTTTCAATGTTCTGCTGACCTCTGCTTCCAGTTTCATTCAATTTTCAGAATGTTATCTAAAAAGGAATTAGTGTAACCATGACTACATGCTGAGGTCAGCTGGGTTAATAATGGTGATGTCCGCCACAGGGTAGGCAGAGATGACGGCTAACATCTTGCAAGCACACCAGATTTGAATGTTTTTGGCCATGTTACTGGTGAGGATGTAGGGATGTCTGATGGTCAGGGTAAAGGTCCACCACTTTGTTCAGGACTGAAATACATCTAACACCATGAGGTTCACATTTGCTGTTAAAGATGAAATATTTATGTGATTAATTACCGGTGTGATCGATGTGGACTCACCATCGCCTTGCAGGAAGACCAGCCCCAGCACCATGCACAGAGGGTGCAAGTTGAACTCCTTCCCTGAGCCGTCCCAGGCGAAGCCCCCGCGGTAGTGACCCATCCACACACCGGTCAGCACCACTGATGCCAGACCCAGCACCTGGGACGCTCCCACCAGGCATGCAAACGTGATGCACCCAGAGCGTGGAGCAGAACCATCCATGATCTGAGTGTGACTGATGCCTTGGGCTGTTTCCTAAACTCTATGACAAATTAGAAAGGAGTGCTGAAGGAAGACAGACAGTGTCACAAGGCGAGATAAGCCGATTCCTTTAACAGAAATTTAAACATTCATTCATTATTTTTTAATGTGAAGAGGCCACGGATTACATGAAGGGATCGTTAACCTAACCTCCAGAGGATTCAGCTGAGGACTGTTGTTCCACTGTCCAAAGGGCTGGAACTGCCTAAAGACTGGATTGTGTCTATCACCTCTGCAAAATCATTTGGGTTTGAGGCCTTCATAGACAAATAAATGTTAATATCCAGTGACAGATCCAAATATTATGATCCCTAGAATAAGCTGGAATTACATGAATGCACCACAAACTGGTGCAAGACCAGCTGGGCAAATATGTATACATGCATACATACATCTGCATACAAAAAATGAATAGAATAATAAAATCCCAAATTTCATATATGTAGTAAGATGTAGATAAATACTGTATCTATCTATCTTTGATTTTGCTGTGTGTGTTGTTCATTTATGGTCTTAGTATGCAGGGCTATGTCGTGGGCATAATTATTCCTTATATTGTTTGATCTTACTATATCCTATCCTATATCCTTAAATCTGACATATTTCTATCATCTACCCAAGTAGCAATAGCAATACCACAGGGTAAAATACTCTATAACAAGCAGATATTATCAGCAACACATTAAAAGTCAAATCAAAAGTGCAATAATATTATACACATTATACACAGAATGACCCTGTAAGTGCTATATGGATCATTCTTACTGATGCATTGATACAGTAGAATAAATAGTGTTTCAATGGTTGTGGGTGGACCTAATGTTAGCAGCTTTATAGTTGAATGAATGGGAATAAATCATATGTTATTGACTCATCATTTGTTTTACCGGTAAAATCTTTAAACTAATTTTATAGATAAATATAAAGGAGTAAAGTACAAAATATCCATTTCAAATGTAATGAAGTAGAAAATACCATAAGATGGAAATACTCAAGTAAAGTACAGTATCTCAGCATTTCCCTCCTGGTGCATCAACCTCTAAATGTTGAAATAGTTAACAGCACCTGTATGTTTTTATTAAAGAGGTGTCGTTATAAGATATGAGTCACATAATCAAACAACTTTAATCTTATAGTGTGTTCACATCGAATGAGAGGCAGATTTTTTTGCACAGCACAATTACATACAAAGTCAACAGAAAGATAACATAGACACGTGTAGATGCAAATTTGTGCTGGGTAACAAGAATTACACAAATGGAGGGACGCAAATGGTGCAAATACTGCGAAATTCATGTTGAGCAAGAAATTTACGCAAAATTTGTCGCAAAAGCCTATTGGCATTGAGATTCACCAGACAACACATGACAAGCTTATTGTAGCTGTATCCGGACACCTGGAGATATACTACACAACTTTGTATGCCAAATCACAGTGCTTGATCAAAAGAAGAGTTTATCAGAATCCCACCCTGGCTGGTTTTTCCATAGCCCTCAATATCTATCACCCTGACGCAGGACTGGCTTCGCATTACTCACATGGGCGATGCAAATAAACTCAAATGATCCCCTGGTGCCATTTACATGAGTAAATGAGTAAAGCATGTAAAGTGAGAAGAGCGAGGTGAAATTTCCACCACATTTGCTGTAAACACACCATTAACCACGGTTTGTAAGTGTTATATACCATAACAGCATCATAGATTTATGTGCACTGGTGCCCATAAAAAGGTAAACTCCCACTCAACTAACAGTCTAGCTGTACAAAATGCATTCCACCCAAAATGCGGCATATCAATAAATAAATATCATTTTATTATTTGGTCAAGTTTCAATACATAATTCAAACAAAAACATGCCTAATGAAAGGAAATTCTGTGGGTAGATTTGTTTTGGATTTCCTACCTGGCAGCCGTTTCCCTGCAGCTTCCTGTCTCTTTTGCGTAAACCAGCCGTGTGACCGGATTTAGATTTCAGTAGCTCCCATCGATCCTTCTGCTCTCCAGTATTTACCAGATTTGCTCTCCGTGTCTTTTGTTCAGATACTCGACACCTTTTCCTCACTATCTGTTATTTTAAGTCGTCCACACTTTCTCCTCTCCGTGTTCTCACAGATTAGAAATGTATGCAAGTGGGGCCTTTGTGGCCTGGAAATATGAGGAAGCCGTTGGGGAAGACATACTTCCGTGTGACGTCACCGAATTTCAAAACGGCCCTTTGTTTACTTCATATTTTTCGCCCTTCACCAGCTTAAAATCAGAATTGTTCTCTGTATTCTGCTGTGCTAGAAATATGACCGATATATCAGGCTGCAGAATAACATTCATCCTACTGAATAAAAATATCCTGGTTACTTTAAAAATTCTTCACACGCCTTGAGAAGGAAAATACTGAGTGGGAGTATACCTTTAATACATCTGGTGCCCTTTCTATTTTCTTTGCCCTTGTACCCCAAACAACCTGAGTCCACCACTGCTTTAGAATTATTTGGTATAAATGGCCCCAAAAATAAAATTTATTAATTAAAAACTGCATATGAAGGTTACTTAATCTGTGCAAATGGCCTATTTTCATGACAGACTTTAAGCTAGAAAATAAGATGTGGAGCCCAAATACGGCAAAAAGAGTAGCTAAAATACATGAAATAAACACTGAATTTGAGGAGAAAATGGCTTCATACTGGTGAAATAAGATAATTTTAGTGTCAAGGAATCTTAAGATAAATTGCTTCAGTCTAGAAATAAGAAGGCTAAGGTAAAAAAAAACAACAACTAGTAAATAACTTTTAAAACAAGATAAATAATCTCATGGACAGAACAGTTTGCAGTGAACCTGCTGCCGTTCTGTTTCTCCAGGAGAACAGTGGAACAATCCAAACACGTTGAGGTTACATGTAGGAAGTGTGGCGCGGACTGACGGGAGTTTTCCGAGGACACGACCAGAAATTACAAACAAACGTCTGATCGATTGATTGGCACAGCCCCTGAAAATAGCACAACCCGATACGTCATTATTACCGACTCACATGTCAGCTATCAGCTCCGGTCCGGACGTCATTATTACCGCACAGACGCACTATATTACAGCAAATTACAGCTAAATGATAGAACACTGTAATGCTTTAGCTGCGACAGTGAGGAGTCACCTGTCACATGTTCTCTATTCTAAAACCAAACTCTGCTCTTATAATAAACACATTAAAACAGTTTCCATATGACAACATGAGTGGGAATAAAAACGCGCTGGTGTGTCAGACTTACTGCGCAGCAGGATCCGCTCTTCTCTGCCGAGGAAGTCCTGAAGTCTACTCACAGATCCGCCTTCCTCCTCCCTTCATGTGTGCAAAATGTGTGTGTGCGCGTGTGTGTGTGTGTGTTTTGGATGCCCTCAAGCCCAACCCATGTGACAGAAGAATAACAATACAGTCTTATCCCATCACTAGCACCATTAATATTATTACAAGGATGTTTTATCAAATATGTGTTATTATATAGTTTCTTAAAGTCAAACTCAGATCGCTCTATATGATAATGAATATGCACTAACAAACATTGGATGTGACTCGTCACAATAACGTCACAAACGTCAGAATCACATCTAGAGTGGAGGCTTGGGGGTAGACTGCTGGATTGATGACTAACAGCTCCAGTGTAAAGGTTTGTTGCCTTGACAACATAAGAGGAGGAGATGGAGGGGATGGTAAAGAGGATGAGGGGGGAGGAATGGGAGTGTCTGCCTGTGATTCATAGCTGCTCATTAGAGGAGGCAAATCAGAACAATCAGCAACTTAATTATTGTAATGTACACCTTCTCATACAACGTTTTAGAAGGTGTAGATAGCACATACAGATTCATACTAATCCTGCTACTCACCACTCTTACCTTCACTACTAAAGCTGATTTTAAATAATCAAACCATACTGCTGTAGAGATTTTGGCTACAAAGGTCACCTGAGGTCATTACAGTCATCTTGATGATGTAATAATAGCACTCATTCTAATAATAATGTTTGCAGTGGAAGAAGTAAGACACTCAGATCATTGAAAGCAGGAGGGTGTCCAGGAAGGGGGCCTGGGGTGGCACCGACCACACTTTGCAATATGACTACCCTCCCCAAGTGCCTCCCCATTATACTAAAGTATGATTGGCTATCTGCCAAATGAGAGGCAGGGAGTATTTCTTAACATGTATTGGTTTATTACCTCATGTTTTCACTGGTGTATGTTTGTTTGTTTGTCTGTTGGATTACACAAAAACTACCTGACAGAATCTCATGAAACTTGGTGGAAGTGTTGGGCATATGAGAAGAACCCAATAAAGCAGATCCAGGATTTTTCTCCTCTCTCTGAAACATTGTATGATTTTTCCATTACGTGTAAACTGCCTGATGGATTTTGATGAAACTTGGGAGTAAGTTTCTGTTACACTTACCAGGGTATTTATTATGCAGTTCATCCAGTGCAATAATCCTGCTCCTGTGCAGTATCCTACAACTTTATGTACAGACTGCTATTTTTTTCTATTTTCTTACATAATACTGTTATTATTGCCTTTTACTTTTGTATTTTTTTAATTTTGTGATGGAGCCAATTGCATCATAATTTTGTTCTGCTGTGTACCTATCTGGTGTCTGAATGACAATAAAGTTAATCTTGAATCTTGAATCATGAATCTTGAGATAAGATAAAGTAAGATAAGGGGCACAGATAGCGCAGTGCTTAGAATGAGCACCCCATGTGCCGAGGCTATAGTCCTCTAGCAGTCGGTGCGGGTTCGATTCCGACCCGTGGCCATTTTGCCGCTTGTCTTCCCCCCACTCTCTCTCCCACATATTCTGTCACCTCTTCGGCTCTCCTATCCAATAAAGGCATAAAATGCCCAAAAAAATAACTTTAACAAAAAGACAAGATACGATAAACTTTATTGTCCCTGGAGGGAAATTTGCAATATCAGCCGAAAAATTTCCTTCAAATTCAAATATTCAAATCCACCTGAGGACCTGGGACTTTTCTATATGGGTTCCCTCCGGATTCTCCAGGTTCCTCCCTCCACCAAAAACATGCAATATATACTAAGCAACAGAAGAAATGCATTTTTTATGTCATGCCAGCCTGTTCATATTAAATATCAAAGGCAAATTGTGGTTCACATCTTTATTCACCCTTTAGCCATACAGAAAAATCATTATTGTTCAAGACAGAGAACAACAACAGTCAGTAATGTGTGTAACCACATCCAGCATTTATCACAGCGTCACATCTCCTTTGCATGGAATGGACAAGACGTTTATCTGGACTTGTAGGATGACATGCCATTCTTCCTGCAGAGCTGTGACAAGTTGTTCATGTGTTGCTGGAGCAGGATCTCTCTCTCTCTCACCTGGTGATCCTGAACGTCCCACAGATGCTCTATTGGGTTGAGATCTGGTGAATAATGCTGGCCAAGGAAGGACAGTGACATTGTTCTGGTCCAGGTAGGCTACTCCTGACAGACATGAGCCACATGTGGTCTGGTATTGTCATGCATGAAGGTGATGGATAGCTGTCAGTGTACCGTGGTTCTGGACAAGTTCTGACCATCATCCATTAGCAGTGCCCCCCCACATCATGACACCACCACCAAAACGGTCCACTTCCTGGATGTATGCTGCAGGATAGCGTTCCCACGGCGACGATACAAACGCCTACAACCATCAGCTCTGTGCAAGTTAAATCTGGACTTGTCGCTAAATGTGATCTGCCTCCACTGTGCCATGAGCCATAACATCTGTAACATCTGTGCTGCACATGTCTGCAGAGTTCAGACCATCAGCATCCCAATTGTCTGGTCACGTAAGTTTTGTGGAAGCCGTGACATCATCAGTTGTTTCAGTAGGACATTAATTAGACCCGGTAAATTATCACCTTGACCAGGTCTTTTCAATTATGCAGAAAAAAATCTCACCAACATCATGGTTTACTCTGAAATGCACCAATGACTGTTATTTTTATGTTATGAGTAAATCATGGTTATTCATGATTTAACATGTTTTGGTTGTGGGTACTTAAAAAAGTCTATTCAGTGAATCACATGTTTGTTTGTTTCAGTAGATTAGGGCTAGTGACTATGTGGCCCTGTGATGAATTGGCGACTTGTCCAGGGTGTACCCTGCCTCCCGCCCAAAGTCAGCTGGGATAGGCTCTGACAAGATAAATGGTAAATAGTACTATTAATAGTACTAGTAATAAACTGTACTTATATAGAACCTTTCTAGTCTGACTGACCACTCAAAGCTGTACAACACTAGCCAGCATTCACCCATTCACACCAACATTCATACAGTGGTGACATTCGTACCATACAAGGCTCCACCTGCTCATTAGGAGCAGTAACCATTCACACAAACACTCACACACCAATGGAACAGATACTGGGAGCAAACTGGGGTTCAGTATCTTAACCAAGGACACTTCAACATGTAGACTGCAGGGGCTGGTGATTGAACCACCGACCTTCTGATACTCTACTACTGAGCCACAGCCGCAGTTACAGAAAATTAATGAATGAATGAAGAATAAAATATCAGCCAAAAAATAACACAAAGTGACAACAGTAGAGTTGGTCGTGCAGCAAGGAAGAACCACTTTGTTTAGTCGATTAGGTTTTGATTAAAAGGGACTGCTTTGGCGCAGATGTGCCCTTACTGAGTGCCTGTCTACTTTTGTTTGTTGCCTACATTTGGAGGACTTGAAGAATAATATACTGTATGAAGCTTATATTTTGTCCCACTTGTTTGGGTTGGAAGGACGATTTCTATTTTAAATCTTTTTTTAAATACTGTATGCATAACTGATTTATTCATTAAATTAATGTTTAAATTTATTAAAATTTAAACAGAGTGTAAGAAAGTGAAAGACACTCTAATATTGGTAATTAATGAAGATATAACAAATGGTAAATTACTGTTACTTTGACCAGTGTGTGTACATGCATGTGCTTCAGGCCAAACATACAAATCGGTGTCAGATTTGGGTCACGCCAGTCAAAAACGTTTGGACACGGCCATGACTTAAAGATCATTCTTGACAGAATAAGGAAAAGAAACTGTTACAAGTCAAATCTGTACATTGAAAGTTTGATTAAGGGCTGTGTGGCATGAGGGGTCTGGAGACACCTCCACCTCCCTGGTCTCCGGCCTTGTGTGGCAGGGCACTGCAGGCCTTGTTTCTCTTAATGCACTTCACTAGCTTAGCACACACCCATACACTAGGCGGTTGGGGGTCCCTTGGGGCCCCCTCTGCCCTGTGTCCCTGGTGGCGCGCTTGGGCCCTCTGGTGGTGCTGGTCGGGTAACTTCCTGTGCCCTGGGCTCATACATCATGCCTGGGCCCCTATGGTGCTGTGGGTTCTGCGTCCTGGATGTTCTCATGGCTGGGGGGACTGACCAGACTATCTGGTTTCTGTTGGACTCTGGAAGGGGTCCTGTGCACTGGGGTGGGCTTTGCTGCATGATCCCGGCCCAACACACCAGCATCTACTACGACCCAATCTTCAGTGTTGATTGGAGCCACCAGTGGCTGCTGAGCTTGTGTTTGTGGCCAACATCACCGCTCTGTATTCGGTTCTCAGGACTCTTTAGACTCTGGGCTGGCTGAGGGTGCATGGAACACAAACCAGGACACAGCTCATCGGTGTTACTGCCTGTCCTCTCGTCCCTGTTTGTCTTGTTTGGTCTCTCTGTTTTGGTGGACCACGCCCTCTGTGATGAGAGATAGGTGTTAGTTCCAAATAAAATGTAATAGGCTAGTCTTTCAAAGAGGGCTGCTGTAGGTCACACACACACTCACAAGCACAGAAATACTAATTATCTGCTGCAAGATCAAACTGCATGTATTTTAAGAAATGGTTTTTACCTCATCTTGGCACAAACCATAAGAATACGTGCAGACAGAAAAAGAAAGTTTAACTTAAGTACAGTAAACATCAGATTTATTATAAGCAAGTATCAAAGGTAAAAGTAGCCTAATACAGAATGTCTGTTGTAATATAGCCTGTCATGATGTCATAGATCGTGTTTACTTGAATTTTTGTTTGTTCAGACAAACAAGTTTCACAGCTTTGACTGTTTTTTCATTTAAATACCTGAAGCCAAAAGCAGCAATGTTCTATTAGTTTTTCAGACTGTTTTCAGACACGCTGGAGAACTGTGTGGAAGGGATCTTTAAATCTGTCAGCACCAAGGGATCTAATGGTAATTCCTAGCTTTTGTTACAAGGCTATGACCTGCTCCACACATTTACAAAGTGACATTTGTAAAGCAGCTACTACTTTTGATTGAAGGAAATCCTCATAGAGTTCATGTAAGTGACTGGTTGGGATCTACTGCTGGGATCATGGTTGATCTCTGACATAATCATCATCATTACCATTATTATTATTACTATTACTATTATCATTATCAATATTATCATTTTTATGAGTGTTGTTATTGTAGTAATTATAAATATTACAATCTGTAATCTCTCTATTATAACAGCTGTTGTTGTTATTGTGGTTGAACATGAACCTGTCCCTCACTCCCTCTCTCTCTCCACCTATCCTCCATATCTCTCCCTCCCAATTTCTCTCTCTCTCTCTCCCCATCTCTTTCTCTATGGAATCAGATTTGTGTCAAAAAGAATCAAGCAAAACTTAATTATTAAAAATAAGAATTTGAGAGAATAAAACTTACTGAAGCAAAAAAAAGGTCATCTCAAAAGTAAAACCTCTAACTTACAATCAAATTATTTGTGTAATCGTAAACTATTGATCTTTTACATTTCTGACAATATAGTCTTCAGTTTACAGTTTTCTCTTCTTCTTTCTCTCTGATCAGACTTTTGCGATGACTCTCAGCTTTGCGGTTACGCTGCCAGCTTTCTCATTTGTGCTCCCTGATTTTTTGGTTGCAGTTCTGACACAACGCTCTCGTATGGGCGGGTCTTTTCAGGGGTGCGTCCCCATTGGCTAATGAGTTTTTATTAGCCAATTAGCCACAGCAAAGTCATTCATAGAAATTAGATCTGGTAACTTTATGTCCTTTTGTAAGGTGTTCCAAGCAGTGGGGGCAGCACATTTAAAGGCTTTTTTCCCCAAGTGTGAGCACGTGGAATAATCAGGTGCAAGACATTTTGTGTGCGCAGCTCATAATGGTTTTGATTTGTAGTAAATATGTGCACAGGTATGAAGGGACCAATCCTAGAAGAGTTTAATAGATGAAAGTCAACCAGTGTGTACGTCTGTGTACATATAAAGACGGCCAGTCAACCGTAACATACAAAGAGCAACGGTGCGTAAGATGTTTACAACCAGTGACATATCTATAGGCACAATGATAAACAGTGTCCAGACACTGCAAACAGTGAGCAGCAGCACCATGTATAACACGTCACCATAGTCAAGCAGAGGCAAAAATGCTGACGATACAAGATGTTTTCTTACTCTAAAAAAAAAGCAGGATTTAGTCCTATAGAAGAAGCCTAGCTTCACCTTGAGACCAGGTTCGCTATATGAGACTTAAAAGACAAGTGGTGATCAAGAAGAAAACCCAAATATTTGTAACTTTTGACTAATTCAATTTGTTTACCTTGAAAAGTTATAATACTTGGGAGATTTGATGGAAACTCACTGGAGTTTGAGAACATCATGAGTTTAGTTTTGTCTCTATTCAAAACCAGTTTGAGTTTCTGCAGACGGGACTGAACAACATTAAATGCTGCCTGCAAAAATTCAAAGGTCTGAGTAACAGATGGTGAGCAAAAATAAATAATGGTGTAGTCAGCATAGAAATGGTACAAAGCACTTGATAAGTTTTCACACAGCTTATTAATATAAATATATATGGGAAACAGTATAGATTCTTGTAATAACTGGCTGTCTTATCAGAACGACTTGCAAGTAATTAAGCTTTGCAACAAACTGCAGCTTTAATGAAACGTGTCACTTAAACACACACGTGCACCTCTGTCACATCTCTGCACGATCTACTTTACGGCAGCCCCTTTCCGGCACTCTCACGGCAGTAACTGTCATAAATACACATCCTTTACAGTTCTAATACAGAACATTGGGGCACGCCCTTTGACACCGTCAGGAAAGAGGAGGTGGAACCAGCCATCTGAGCACATTGCGTTCTAGCAGACAAATAGTTGTAAACCAAGATTGAATTGACACACCAATATGATGGAGCATGTTAATTAATACGTTATGACCAACAGTATCAAACGCTTTTGATAAATCAATAAAAAGTGCTAGAACAATTTATTTGCAGTCAACTGCCTGAGTTACATCATTTAAGACCTTGTGGCAGTAACAGTGCTGCGCTCTTTCCTAAAACCAGATTGATATTTAGATCAAATATCATTAGCATCTAGAAAGTCCTTGAGTTGATTAATGACAAGCTTTTCAAATACCTTTGCCAAAATACACAATTTTGTGATTTGCCTGTAGTTATTGAGATTTGAGGGATCACCTCCTTTTAGTAGGGGGAGGAATGCAGATTTCCAGATTTTCGGGATCAGAATCAGAATCAGAATCAGCTTTATTGGCCAAGTATGTGTACACATACAAGGAATTTGACTCCGGTTTTTATGCACTCAAGGTACTGGACAATAAGTTAAACAAAGATATAGAAAGAAATATATACACACACACACACACACACACACATATATATATATATTGTCACAACCTGGCTCAAAAGTATGTGACAAAAAGGGAGACCACACATAGTCAGGCAAATAAAGTTAAATATTTTAATTAAAGTAACTTAGAGAAATAAAATACAGGGTGTTTGTCAGTGGATCAGTATGCAGGCAGTGTGTGCGTGAGTAGTAAGAGAGGTGTGTGTATGAGTGAAACACAAAATACAAACAAATGCAAGATCCGTTGGCACATCAGGGCAAAGGTCAGAGAGAGACTGAGAGATCTGCAGGTGTACTATATAGCCTCCTGAGCCCAGCCTGCTCAGATGAGTGGTATCTCTGATTAAGATGCAGCTCCACCCATCAATTGCCTGGAACAAAGAAAAACCACAGCCGACAAGGGAGGAAAATATAGGCCACTCCTGGGGCCATCACAATATACAGTACATACCCACACACACACATATGTATATTTTTATATATGTATATTTATATATATATATACACATACATACCTACACACACACATATATATATATATATATATATATATATATATATATACATACACATACACAGCTCTTCAGCAGTCCTATGAAATAAAGGCATAAAACTGCCAAAAAAAAACAAACTTTAAAAAATCATGGAACATTTCAAACTTGGAACATGTAATACTTGGATCATGTAAAACATACAACATGTAACACTGAATTTGCTTAACAACCAGTCACTACTGCACAAAAAAATTAATTTAATGGAGTAAAGTAAAATATTTACTTTACTCCTGTAGTGTAGATATAGGCATCAAGTGGAAGGGCTGAACATACTTCAGTACTGTGCTGAAATACAGTATCTACACTTTATGTAATCTGAGTAAGGGAGTTGAGGTAATTGAGTAGTAGTGATGGCAGTGCATGCATTGTCCATTCCTCTCCTCTGGGGGGCGCTGCAGATGTGGATAATTCAGTATCTCATCACACTGAACAGCATTTATTGCAGCAGTGGTATCAATGATGTTCATCCTGTGGTCTGGGGACCTGGTTGGGGACTTGAGGGTCATAGAGGGTAACCCATGTAGATGAAGCATTAAGAAGGGTGTTTGTCTAAAGTCTGTAGATAAAATTGTTTTTACACTTTTATTAGCTGTTGGAAGGTGTGCTGCTCCTGTCAAGTCAAGTCAAACTTTATTTATATAGCACATTTAAAAACAACTAGGGTTGACCAAGTGCTTAACAACATAAACAGTACAACAAGAAAAACACGCATCATCATAAAATAGTGAAATCAGCTGGGATATCTCTCTCTCTCTGTCTCTCTGTCTCTCTGTCTCTCTCTCTCTCTCTCTCTCTCTGTCTCTCTCTCTCCCTCGAACATCATAACCATTACACTTATGTACTTGACATTATCAACAACAAGAATATTGTATTATACTGATAACGTGGGCGGCCCCTGCTCCTGGTGAACTGTAGTCTAAATGAAAATTGAACTAGCTTGACATCGTTAATTGTGAAACTGTTAATCGGATTCATTTATTTATCAAAGGTGCCAGAACACCGATCCGGACCATTCCGACCCACTTTAACCCCTGCTCCATGCCCTCCAAGCATATGATGAGATTAACTCCAATGTAACAGGGAAGGTATATGACAGCTGTTGCCATGTTATTTCATTGTTTACAAAGAGCTTCTCAACACATAGGTAAAGGGCCGTTGTTCTGTTAGTGTAAACAAACAAAACTGGTGTTACGTTCAATGCAGTCAGGAATGAGGAGCCACCTGTAGACATGACACGTGGACACTAAAGGTACAGTTCTGGGATTTAAGTGTAGAGAAGAAGCAGGGGTCAAAAGGGGCAAACAATGTCCACATGGGATGAGTCCAAAATGCAGGCAGAACAAATCCAGTACAAAGGAAATCCAAATCCAGTGCTAAATCTGAACTGAGAGACAAAAGTCCAGGAAAGAAGAAAAATCCAAGGAGACTTACCAAACACTAGGAACACTAGGGCTTGAACATGTGATACTATGATCAGCAATGGACTGGCAAAGGGAAGGAGGAAATACACAAACTAATATACTATCATTACTATAATATACAATTAATATACAAAGGGAACAATACGATATTGAGACACCGTTGACAAGATAATCACACTGGAGGGAAAACAGGGACGAAGACAGATGAATAACATACACAAGAGGAAACATGAAGCAGGTAATCCACAGACACAGAAGGAGAGGGAAAGTACATGAGTGAGAACAAACAGATAGAGGAACAAACAGAGATAGGGGAACAAACAGAGATAATGGAACAAACAGAGATAGGAGAACAAACAGAGATAGGACAACAATCAGAGATAGAGGAACAAACAGAGATAGGAGAACAAACAGAGATAGGAGAACAAACAGAGATAGAGGAACAAACAGAGATAGGAGAACAAACAGAGATAGGAGAACAAACAGAGATAAGAGAACAATCAGAGATAGGAGAACAAACAGAGATAGGAGAACAAACAGAGATAGGAGAACAAACAGAGATAGGAGAACAAACAGAGATAGGAGAACAAACAGAGATAGGAGAACAAACAGAGATAGAGGAACAAACAGAGATAGGAGAACAAATAGAGATAGGGGAACAAACAGAGATAGGAGAACAAACAGAGATAGGAGAACAAACAGAGATAAGAGAACAATCAGAGATAGGAGAACAAACAGAGATAAGAGAACAAACAGAGATAAGAGAACAAACAGAGATAAGAGAACAAACAGAGATAGGAGAACAAACAGAGATAGGACAACAAACAGAGATAGAGGAACAAACAGAGATAGGAGAACAAACAGAGATAGGAGAACAAACAGAGATAGAGGAACAAACAGAGATAGGGGAACAAACAGAGATAGGGGAACAAACAGAGATAGAGGAACAAACAGAGATAGGGGAACAAACAGAGATAGAGGAACAAACAGAGATAGGGGAACAAACAGAGATAGGAGAACAAACAGAGATAGGAGAACAATCAGAGATAAGAGAACAAACAGAGATAAGAGAACAAACAGAGATAGAGGAACAAACAGAGATAGGAGAACAAACAGAGATAGGAGAACAAACAGAGATAGAGGAACAAACAGAGATAGGGGAACAAACAGAGATAGGGGAACAAACAGAGATAGGAGAACAAACAGAGATAGGAGAACAATCAGAGATAAGAGAACAAACAGAGATAAGAGAACAAACAGAGATAGGAGAACAATCAGAGATAAGAGAACAAACAGAGATAGGAGAACAAACAGAGATAGGAGAACAAACAGGGCAAAATAGATCAGGAGAAAAGCAAAGACAGGAAGTGTGAAAAAAGAGACATAAGGAGTAATAAACTTTCAAAATAAAACAGGAAACAAAATGATCTTTATTATGTGTGTGTGTATGTGTGTGTGATCTGTCTGACATGTCTACTTTTTCTGCTGTGACACACAGGAGACACTAGTGTGTGTGCTGCATATTAACATGTAAGGTCATCTTTTCAGTAATTTTTCCTTATAACTTTTAAGGACACCAGTGGGCCCATTTTCCCCACCCTGTTTTCAGTATGATAATGATGTCTTTGGCCATCCGTCAACATCAGTGGACACATTTCTGTTTGGGTTCTGTGATGCTTCTGTTTAGATCTTTTTTATCCACCCACTGGTGCAGCATACGTTCACAATTAAAGACATTTTTTTTTAAAATAAAGATTTCAGGATGGAACAGAGATGGTGCGTGTTTTTGTGAGTTCCATTTTTCCATCTAATATTTTTTTAACAGCAAGCCCTTCATGACCGAACAAAGGACCAGGCTAAGCAGGTGTGCCGGTGTGTAATAGGTGTCATTAAAGACTGTTTTTCCCCGAACAAAATGTAGAACTCAGCAACTCATTATTATATGTTAGTTCTTATTTTGTCAGCTATTTTAATGCAGTCTTAGTCCTATGTCAAATCTCCTTATTAGTTTGGATCATATTTAGTCACATGATTTTTTTTTCTTAGTCAGGCTTTAGTCAACTAAACATCTGGATATTTTTGTCTTATTTTACTTACTGGCTTTAGTTGTTGAAATTTTAGTCTTTCCTAAGACCTCAGGTTATTATTAACATTTCTGTCAGTCTAGTTGAACCAAAAAAACAATATTTTTGCCATTTTATTCTTATTACACTTACTGTATTGCACATTAGATTTATTTGATCATAATCTGATAAAAACAGGTTGAATGATATGAACGCAGCTTTGCAGAGAGTGTCCGGCCTGATGATGTCAGTTTAAGGAATACATCAGGCGTGGAACATGTTCTGATTTAAAGATTTATTTTGAACAAGTCGTCTTTTGTCGTCAGCGATATTGAATGTTTATTTAATCTCATTTAGTGTTTGATGACATCAGTGTCGTCTCGTCTTTGTCATGGAATAAAGGTCTTTGATGAGCATGTATCATCACCGTTTTCATTAACGAAACCTCTCTAACCTCTGGTTGTTGTGAACTTTTGAAAATACATGAGCTCACTTTCTTGCCGAGAGTTAGACGAGTGGGTTGACTGAACATGGACTGTATGGTGAATAAGCTGTAGCCAGCAGCCGCCTATCTTAGCTTAGCATAAAGACTGTAAAAAGGGGTGAACAGCTAGCCTGACTATAGCCACTTTCAGACAGGCATTACGCAATTGCACTGAAATGAATTCCCTTCTCTGTCACCCCTTCAGTGTGTTCAAACCAGCACAAAGCTTCACAATGCCACCTCAGTGTGTGCGTTCACAGTGTATGCAGGTGTTCCACAACGTTTGAGGAAGCAACAGTGAACATTAAAGCTGATATATTTCACTATCTCCCCAGTTCAACGGTCATTTTCTGTGCTTGTTCTTCAAATAACGGACTTCCTGTTGCTACTGCATCGTTAAATCCCCCGGGGTAGGTCGCACACCTGAACATATTACTACAACGTCACACCTGTTCCACAACACCGGGGCACTCAATTCAGACAGACGCATGTTTCCGTGCTGTTACTGCCTCCTGAAGCGTCACAGAGGTGGAACACACTGCCACCTCATTACGCCTTTATTGCATTCAGACAGACATCAGGGCGGAATAAAGGTGCAACAGGTCCGGAATGAAAACGCTGTCTTAATGGAGCTTAAGTCTAAAGCTAACAACAACACACACCAACACCTCCAAAGTTCACTAATTAGCACATTACATCTCCATATTTAATCTGTCCAATCAAAAAGAAAAGCTTAAAAAGACAGTTGCTGTAGTATTTCTGGGTGCAGTAACTTCTTGGATATTGTCACATGTTTACAAAAGGTTTGCCATTTAACTTGATAAGGTCACAATATGTCAGTGATCTCTTTTTAGGGGTGTGTGGACCTTTTGCCAGGGGTGGCCAAAGTGGGCCACTGACTTTTGTAGGGGTGGCATGAAATATGTGTAAACCCACACACACTCACACATACTCACACACACAGCGGGAATAGCATTGGTTTAGCATTTCTGGTATCTACTTTAACTATTAACATTACATCAGTAAGTCTCACAGATGCTTACATTTCCGTAGTTAAATTTTTTGCATTACATTACATTCAATTAGCTGACACTTTCATCCAAAACAACTAACAACCCAGATTCCAAAAACGTTGGGACACTTTTAATGTAAAACATTAATTGAACAAACTGTGATAATTTCCTAATCCTTCTTAACATTAATTTCAGTAAATACAAAGACAATATATCTAAAGATGTACCTCATCAAATTCAGTGATTTTTGTTAATATATGTTCATTCAGACTTTGATGCCAGCAACACATCTAACTATAATGCGAGGAATAACTGTCTGTCTGTCTGTCTGTAAAATTTGCCTACCTCAAGAACCGATCATCTGACCTACATCAAACTTGGCATGTGAGTTGCAGGGGCCTCGGGAAGTGCAGTGTTGAATTTGGTGCAATTTGGATATGTGACACGCACTAATAGGCATATCCAAACACGGGCATAACGACAACACAAAAGAACAGAACAGCCTGACAACCATGATATGATTTTACATATAACAATTTACTATAAGATAAAAGCAGAATACGTCAGTCAAAGTAATCTCCATGTAACTTATGAGTGAACATTGTTGTTGTCATGTGCAAACTTAATTTTGACACAATACTTTCATTTCCATGTTAGCAGAAGAATATCTCAGCCAAAGTAATAGCCATAAACTGTAGCACTGAGTAAACATGTGAACATTGTTGCAGTGCAAATTTACATTTTGGGAATTACTATGTTTCAGCATTAATCTCACCTAATGAGATGGATGGGAACTATGCGTGGAGCACAGCAAGTCCATTCTGGGTTTAATTTTGGAGACGGCCACTCGGAGATCATCCTCCACGTTTAGACGCGATCTGTATTTATTTTTAATATATGTCAGTGCCGAGAAAGTCTTTTCCCACAGGTATGTACAGCCAAACGGCGTCAGTACGTCCATCGCAGCCTTGGACGTGTGTGTGATGTCTGTGATGTTTACTGTGGCGCTGTAAAGTGACCTGTCACCTGCAAATGATACTGTCGTTAATCTGTCGTAATCACCTCAGGGGTCACATCAAGAGGATTCTGAAATATGGCTTCTTTAAACAGCCAAACAAAAGCCCGTCTACTTTGCATTATTTGATATCTTGGCGCCCTCTTTTGGTATTAAGCCAGACGAAAAAGTAAATTTAAGAGGATTCTGAAAATCATCTCAACCCCCACTTTGGGAACCCCTGATATAAAGTGTGGGAGTAATTTAAACAGAGACGGGGATCACTGTAAGCTCTGCCAAAAAACACCGGAGCGATTTATCAAGATGGCAGAAAAACCGCACAGCACCATAAGCTCTGTTTACTTCTTTAACACGTGGAACATGTTTCTAATAGTAGTAGTCACTTATCTAACTTTAATGTGAAGAATCTCTATTACAGTTTCTCCAGAAAGATGCAAACAGCAGTACCACTGGCTAAGCAAATGGCCCATTCCAAAAGGGCATGTTTAGAACGGGCACTGGACTAGTCTCAAAAAAGTTGGGACAGGCGCAACAAAAGACTGGGAAAGTTTGGAATGATCCAAAACACCTGATTGGACCATTGGTAAAGAGGTTCATTGATAGCCTTTGCATCCTCAAAAGGTTCAGTCAAACATACAGTATTACTACATGGGTAGAGGAACCCTTTGGAAAACAGAGTTCAATGCTACAAACAGTAGGTGCCCATGGCATGGGTAACTTTCACATCTGTGGAGGCTCAATTCTACCTGTAAGATTTCTCTGATGGCATCGTTTCAAAGAAAAAGGAAAATAAACATTACTGGTGAAATCAGGTTGGACCACATAAACTCTGATTTCTATAATGTGGTTACATATTTAAAATGTGTGTTTGGGCTTGAAGTGGTGTACTTTACTTTAAAGTACACTGGTGTACTTTATCCTTTAAATGCATTGTATGTAGTGAGACTTGTCCTCTTTGCATTTCCATTTTAATGTATAATTGCTGCATATTATATCTTTAGAGTTGTAGAGATGGATGTTTTAGCAAATAGCTGTCTTTTACAGCTGACAGTGAACCTTAACATTCATGTGGTATCGTGTTTCTGTCTACCTGATGAATTGTAAGTCACTCTTTTTGCTTCGTCTTTGGACTACACCAACCAATGAGGGAAACGGTTGTTAGCTGCTATTTTCACCACCAATTCACCACCATGTTCATCGGCTTGTAGCTAACTTCCTTATTTGGTCTTTGGTAGGTGGTGTACAGGGGTTTTTAGGGGATTTATGCTTTCAAAACAGCTGCCTGCTAAAAAATATATGCTGATGAGGCTTGAAAAAGGCAAATGTCATGGAGAAAGTGAACCAGATTGGTAAAGTTACAAGTCATAAAAACAAAATAATAAGCTGGAAGATGCTAATATGCTATGCTAATATATAGCAATATGCTAAAGATAAGATAAGATAAGATAAGATATCCCTTTATTAGTCCCACAGTGGGGAAATTTACAATAAAGGGATATCTTATCTTATCTTATCTTATCTTTAGCATATTGCTATATATTAGCATAGCATATTAGCATCTTCCAGCTTATTATTTTGTTTTTATGACTTGTAACTTTACCAATCTGGTTCACTTTCTCCATGACATAAAATACATAAATCAAATCCATAAAATACTCTTGATTATAACCACTTCATTGTAAACAAAGATCTCTTGCTCTTCCCTTTAGACTGAGAGTTGGTGGAAGACATACATTTTTCCTCAGGCTTTATATTCATATTACCTGGAGCTTTACTTGAGTTCTTCAGAGATTAACAAGCAATGAGAGATGAAGTTAACCAGGAAGAGGAGACGAGACAGTATTTGGAGGACAATGGGATATAATGGGATGACCTTTGACCTTCACCTATGTCAACCAATCAACAGTCCTCTTTTCAAAGACCACCACCAATCAGTGAAGTGCTTTGAAAATACCCATAAGGCACCTGTGGAGTGGTCTGACAGCATCTCCATGGCAACAACATCATTACCAGAATAGCTCTTTCTTTCTTTTTTTCACTATTTCTGTCTCTCACTCTCTTTGTCCTTTCACTCCACCCCCTCTCTCTTTCTGTTTCTGTTATTTCTGTTCATGAAGAATATTTCTCCTTGCCTCTCCTGTTTCTCTATCCTCCTCTTCCATTCTTATTCCATTTTCCCCATTCTTTCATTCCCCAACTTCCTTTCCTTCCTCCCTTCCTCCATCCCTCCCTTTGCCTCCTCCCAACATCTTTTCTTTCCATTCTCCCTCCTCTGTTGCATTCTCTCACCTTCTTCCCTCCATCATTTCTCCCAATCTCCCTCACTTCTGTTCCCTCCTCCTCCTCATCTCTCTGTTTTTGTCACATTGTGCTAAGAGTGGATATATTTATAGCTTCAAGTATGATTGCTCCTCTCCTCTCCTTTCCTCCACTCCTTGCCTCATATTGTGATGAATATTGCATGAAAGACAGATTTTTACCTTTTTACCATCTTGTCACTGTTAATTCTGGCTGTTATTATTACCTGTATGCAGTAAATTATTTTCAAATCTGTTTTCCAAACCTTGCAGGCTTATTCCCAAATCAAGCAAATTAAGTCCCACCACAAGTCATGCTGGACTCCAAATTAAAATGTTGCTATATATATTTGTTTCCTAGCAAAGAGTGTTACTAATTTCGTCCGTCAGTGAGTTGAAGTCAACACATTTACTCATAATAATAATGCAGGCAAAGGTTCTTGGCCATTTGAGAGTTTGAAATGCTGCTAAAGCAAGACCAAGAGTCTACATTCAGCTCTGTGAGGTGTTATTTTTTAATATTTTTAATGCTAACATCCATATGCTTGCCTGCTAATGTTAAGCATGTTATTCTTATTATGTTAATCATCATAGCCAAGCATGTCAGCATGCTAATGTTTGTTAATGTCCATCACACACACAGTACAGCTGAAGCTGATGGGTCGCTAGCAGGGGTGCACACAACATTTTTGGTCTGGTTTTCAAATGAGTACCTGAAGATGTTGCTTGGTGCTCACCTTTTGTGCTGCATGAAACAGACATCTCAAAATGTTCACCCCTGACCCCCAAAAATAATGGTGCAAGAGGCTCGCGAGCCCACTATCCCCAGAGGGGTTGAAGCATACAAACATTAAGTACACATGCTGTATGAAGCTTATCCAAACACACATATATTCATTTGCATGGTTTTATTTTAAATGTAACTACTATTTATCTTTTGTTAAAATTATGGCTAAAATACACTATTTCTAATCATTTTTAAATTTTATTTGATTTCTGGAAATCTCCTGATCCCATCATTGGTGTCTTGCGACCCCCTGTGGGGTCACAACCCCCACTTTAGGAACCCCTGTTTTAGGTCACTGTCATCACTTGTAGTCACTTGAATTTGAATGGAAGGTAATATCCTATATAATATCAAGTATGTTGCCTCCATGCAGACCATCTAACATTGTGAAACATCCCTTGTTTAACAAAGTCAGTGCTGTTCTCGGCACGTATCTTCTTTTACTGTTCTGTTCTTTTTGCACCTCTTTTCTGTAAATAAAAGCTTTGTATCTTTACAATGGAGCAAGTAAATAGCCCTCTTTCAGACAGGTGTTGTGCAACAGCACAGAAACAACTTCCCTTCTCTGTGACCCCTTTGATGTGTTCAAACTGGACCAGCCAAGGCGTCACAATGCCACCTTGGTGTGTGCGTTCACAGTGTATGCCGGCTTTCCATTACGTTTGGAGGCGAGATGTACGAGCATAAAAGCTGATATATTTCCCTGTCTCCCCAGTTTAGTGGTCATCTTCTGTTCTTGTTCTTCCTAACTCTTTATTCTACAGAGACCCAACAATCCCCTGTGAGCAAGCACTTGGCAACAGAGGTGAAAAGAAAAACTGCCTTTTAACAGGCAGAAACCTCAAGCAGACTCCTACTCATGGAGGATGGCCCTTTCCACTGTCTCCATGTTCTTCTCATGGGGGATTGTTTGGTCTCTGTAGAATAAAGAGTCGGTCTAGACCTGCTTGTCTTGGAAAGTGTTGATATAACTTTTGTTGTGATTTCGTGCTATATAAATAAAACTGACTTGACTTGACCATCAGGAGAACAAACCAAGAAAATGTTTGGACCCCCCAAAAAAGTTTGGAAAAGGGAGCCAAGCCGCCCATATTAGCACATTTTGCAATGATGACTACAAAGCCTCTTCAGACTCCCATGAAGATACTGGCAAGACCCCCAAACCCTCCTAAGTTGGGCCCCTTCAAGCTACCATAACAGCTGGATATGATTAGTTTGGATACCTTTACAACTGTGCTGTCAAACATACAACATTAGTGAACATACCTGTCTGGTCATCAGAAATGAGAAGGGAAGAGGATAGTGGTAATGGATATAGTGATAATACATATTATTACATTCACTACTAGCCTGTTCATTTCAGTTCAAATACCGAGAGTTATCTCTCAAATATCTGTTTTTTGTTGCTGGTGATGCAGATGACTCAATCAAAAACGTATTAATGTGTGCATGAGGGCCGTTTTGGAGGACAGACACGTTCACGTTAGAGCCAGATACGGGTCCCTTGTAATTATGAATGTGAACCATCAAGATTAGCAAATCTGATCCAAATAAAAAAATCAGGATGGAACAGTGAAGCTGGTAAAGTCACCCTTGCCAATCATATGTGGTCTTAGATCAGATGCCATCTGATTCCTGCTGATGTGACTGCTGTGTGAACTGTCACAACAGATCTCTCTCTCTGTGGCTTTCCTCCCACTGAACACGCTCACATCAGTGTTTTGACAAAGTCAAAAATGGAGGATTGCAGCAGCGACGACTGGAAGACATGAGGTTGGAAAATTATTAGATCTATAAATGGGAACATGTTTCAATCAAATCCCATTTTTGCTTTATTGCCCTGAGCCTAAAAAGTTGCCAGACTGTCACCACACTGCTGTTACTACATCAGACAATACAAACAATGAAAGTCTGCATCACTATTTTATTAATTTTGATTATAAACTGGCATACAGATGACATTTACTGCTGTTCATCAGCATGTTTGTAAATGTGTGATCATGGTACAGATCTGTTCACAGCGCTGACGTCAGATACATACAAAGATGAATGTGAACAGTCAATGCAAAAGTTCAGATCACAGAAAATATATGAATTGTGTCCCTTCTGAAAGTGAATCAAATCTGATTTGAAAAGATCGGATTTTTGTGTTCACACCCGGAAAAATGAGATTTGAGTCACTTCAGCCTGGTGATGTGGCCGCAGCCCCAGTGGGCAGTCAGTGCATGTGTTGTGTGTAGGTCCGACGTAAGCTCCATATACTCTATATGGGTGGGAAACATGGGAAAGTAAGGATACAATACAAACTAAACTGCGTCTGTCTGCCTGCCTGTCTGTCTCTCCCGTGCCTGTCTGCCTCCATTGGTTTCTACTGAGTCTATTTTTAGCCGCAGCAGCAGACTGGTCACGTGGCAGGAGGAGGACGTCAATAATGTTGTTGTTGGTGGGAGAGAGAGAGAGAGAGAGAGAGAGAGACTGTAAATATGGAGGACGTTAAACGACAGGAGGTGAGACGCGTCCTGCCTGTTCAAGCACACGTTTTCATCTGAGATTTTTTTAAACGCGGAGGAGCTCTACGGCGGGACTCGACAGAAAGCCAAGCCGTGAAGGAAGCGACCTCTGCGCCCGTACGCGTTCCAGGAGGACCCTCCGACATCCACGGTACGGAGGGGTTTATAAGGGAGCGTGTGTGTGTGAGAGAGACTGTTTAATAAGGATACACCTACCGACAGGCAGCCGTAGGTGTTCCGGAGAATGGCTGCCAACCGAGGGGTGACATTTTGTGCTTTGCTGATTATGGTGGCTAACTTTACCACACTTCTACTGCTAGCTACAGGACAAAAGCTGACACTGACATAAACAAGCGAGCTCAGCTATTGTCTGCTATTATCAGCTGTTTGACAGCAGTTATTGACCAGGGGTTAACTAGCAGCTAGCTAAGTTAATAAGGAAACGACTGACAACAGAACAAGCCTAAAGCTAACACCGTCCCTCTCCACTGATAGCTAGGAGCCAGCTATCCTCTCCAGTGGCTAACACTGTGTTCAACATCCAACCAATAACTTAGTGGCTACTTCTAGTTAGCACCACTAGTCAACCAGTGTAAGCCTGAAAAGTGGCCTTAAACCAACGCAGTCTGATGTTGTACTACTTTGTCCAGTCTACTCTTGCATTTATGAATGAGGGTCCTTATTAGAACCATATGGAAGCCTGCATTGTTCCCACATTCCTACTCTGGAAGCGGTCTGGTATTTTGTTTAGTTGCATTGTCACAGAGGACAGCAACTTCTCCCAAATTTATAAGTTAATCTTCAGTATGTGGCAACCTTATATGACATTATTACCTCTGCCAAGAAGATAATGTTCCCTGCATCGCTGGTTTGTCTGTCTGTTAGCAGGATCATACAAACCCTACTTAATGGGTTTTCTTAAAGCCTGGCTGGTTGGAAATATGACAGGGAGGTGCCCATTAAATTTTGGAGTGTATCCGTTTAATGGGGAGGACCCAGGAATTTTACAACAAACCTCAGTGGAAGAGCCATGAAAGAATTCATGTTGGTGTTGCTGGATATGATCATATCTTCTGTGAGGTCTTGTGCGTTTGTGTACCATTAGAGATTTTTCACGCCGTTTCGAAAGACTGAAGTTTCTCTTGAAAAATGGTGTATGAGAGCGTGAAGCAGAGCTGTTGAATGTTGGAGGTTTAAAATAGAGCATTCTGAGGCTACATGAGGTGACACATTGTTGTTTCTTTTGTATTCTTGCTCGATTGATCTTTCAATCTTCAGTACCATCTTTATCAGCTTTGTGACAGAAGAAAAACTTCTTCTGCCCGGACAGTCCTCTTTCTTCTGCTTTGTGCTGTGAGTGAAAGATCACAAGAAGTCAGTAGATTCCATATATGCTGTACTGAGCAACGGTTAAAACACATAATTTTGTAGGCTGTCACACAGTCCTGTTCATATTAAATATCAAAGATAAATTATGGTTCACATCTTTATTCACCCTTTAGCCATACAGAAAAATCATTTTTCTGCAGATTAGTGGTTTTTATCTTAGTGTTTACAAGTCAAAAAGTGTGGATGGTGAGACAGAGAACAACAATAGTCACTACCGTGTGTGTCTACCTCCAGCATTAATCACTACTTTACACCTCCTGTGCATGGAATGGATAAGGCTGTCATTGAGATCTGGTGAATAATGCTGGCCAAGGAAGGACAGATACATTGTTCTGGTCCAGGAAGGCTACTCCTGACAGACATGAGCCACAATGTGAAAATAATGTTTCTTAACGTAAAATTACAAAGAATTTGTGGATTTCATCGTCTACAGTAATGATATCATTAAAAGATTCAGAGAATCTGAAGAAATCTCTGCATCAAGGGACAAGGATGAAAACCAATATTGGATGGCTCGCTGCATTAAAAACAGACAGGATTCTGTAGTGGACATCACTGCATTAAAACAGACAGGATTCTGTGTTGGACATTGCTGCATTAAAAACAGACAGGATTCTGTGTTGGACATTGCTGCATTAAAAACAGACAGGATTCTGTAGTGGACATCACTGCATTAAAAACAGACAGGATTCTGTAGTGGACATCACTGCATTAAAAACAGACAGGATTCTGTTGTGGACATCACTGCATTAAAACAGACAGGATTCTGTGTTGGACATTGCTGCATTAAAAACAGACAGGATTCTGTGTTGGACATTGCTGCATTAAAAACAGACAGGATTCTGTAGTGGACATCACTGCATTAAAACAGACAGGATTCTGTGTTGGACATCACTGCATTAAAAACAGACATGATTCTGTAGTGGACATCACTGTATTAAAAACAGACATGATTCTTTAGTGGACATCACTGCATTAAAAACAGACAGGATTCTGTGTTGGACATTGCTGCATTAAAAACAGACAGGATTCTGTAGTGGACATCACTGCATTAAAAACAGACAGGATTCTGTAGTGGACATCACTGTATTAAAAACAGACAGGATTCTGTAGTGGACATCACTGCATTAAAACAGACAGGATTCTTTAGTGGACATCACTGCATTAAAAACAGACAGGATTCTGTAGTGGACATCACTGCATTAAAAACAGACAGGATTCTGTAGTGGACATCACTACATTAAAAACAGACAGGATTCTGTAGTGGACATCACTACATTAAAAACAGACAGGATTCTGTAGTGGACATCGCTACATTAAAAACAGACAGGATTCTGTAATGACATCACTGCATTAAAAACAGACAGGATTCTGTAGTGGACATCACTACATTAAAAACAGACAGGATTCTGTAGTGGACATCGCTACATTAAAAACAGACAGGATTCTGTAATGACATCACTGCATTAAAAACAGACAGGATTCTGTAGTGGACATCACTGCATTAAAAACAGACAGGATTCTGTAGTGGACATCACTTCATTAAAAACAGACAGGATTCTGTAATGGACATCACTACATTAAAAACAGACAGGATTCTGTAGTGGACATCACTGTATTAAAAACAGACAGGATTCTGTAGTGGACATCACTTCATTAAAAACAGACAGGATTCTGTAGTGGACATCACTGTATTAAAAACAGACAGGATTCTGTAGTGGACATCACTGCATTAAAAACAGACAGGATTCTGTAGTGGACATCACTGTATTAAAAACAGACAGGATTCTGTAGTGGACATCACTGTATTAAAAACAGACAGGATTCTGTAATGACATCACTGTATTAAAAACAGACAGGATTCTGTAGTGACATCACTACATTAAAAACAGACAGGATTCTGTAGTGGACATCACTTCATTAAAAACAGACAGGATTCTGTAGTGGACATCGCTGTATTAAAAACAGACAGGATTCTGTAGTGGACATCACTGCATTAAAAACAGACAGGATTCTGTAGTGGACATCACTACATTAAAAACAGACAGGATTCTGTAGTGGACATCACGACATTAAAAACAGACAGGATTCTGTAGTGGACATCACTGTATTAAAAACAGACAGGATTCTGTAGTGACATCACTACATTAAAAACAGACAGGATTCTGTAATGACATCACTGTATTAAAAACAGACAGGATTCTGTAGTGACATCACTGTATTAAAAACAGACAAGATTCTGTAATGACATCACTGTATTAAAAACAGACAGGATTCTGTAATGACATCACTGTATTAAAAACAGACAGGATTCTGTAGTGGACATCACTGTATTAAAAACAGACAGGATTCTGTAGTGACATCACTGCATTAAAAACAGACAGGATTCTGTTGTGGACATCACTGCATTAAAAACAGACAGGATTCTGTAGTGGACATCACTGCATTAAAAACAGACAGGATTCTGTAGAGGACATCACTGCATTAAAAACAGACAGGATTCTGTAGTGGACATCACTGTATTAAAAACAGATAAGATTCTGTAATGACATCACTGTATTAAAAACAGACAGGATTCTGTAGTGGACATCACTGTATTAAAAACAGACAGGATTCTGTAGTGACATCACTTCATTAAAAACAGACAGGATTCTGTAGTGGAGATCACTGTATTAAAAACAGACAGGATTCTGTAGTGGACATCACTGTATTAAAAACAGACAGGATTCTGTAGTGGACATCACTGCATTAAAAACACACAGGATTCTGTAGTGGACATCACTGCATTAAAAACAGACAGGATTCTGTAGTGGACATCAGTGTATTAAAAACAGACAGGATTCTGTAGTGGACATCAGTGTATTAAAAACAGACAGGATTCTGTAGTGGACATCAGTGTATTAAAAACAGACAGGATTCTGTAGTGGACATCACTGCATTAAAAACAGACAGGATTCTGTAGTGGACATCACTGCATTAAAAACAGAGGATTCTGTAGTGGACATCACTGCATTAAAAACAGACAGGATTCTGTAGTGGACATCACTGCATTAAAAACAGACAGGATTCTGTAGTGGACATCACTGTATTAAAAACAGACAGGATTCTGTAGTGGACATCCTAACATTAAAAACAGACAGGATTCTGTAGTGACATCACTACATTAAAAACAGACAGGATTCTGTAGTGACATCACTACATTAAAAACAGACAGGATTCTGTAGTGGACATCACTGCATTAAAAACAGACAGGATTCTGTAGTGGACATCACTGTATTAAAAACAGACAGGATTCTGTAGTGGACATCACTGCATTAAAAACAGACAGGATTCTGTAGTGGACATCACTGTATTAAAAACAGACAGGATTCTGTAGTGGACATCCTAACATTAAAAACAGACAGGATTCTGTAGTGGACATCACTGCATTAAAAACAGACAGGATTCTGTAGTGGACATCACTGTATTAAAAACAGACAGGATTCTGTAGTGGACATCACTGTATTAAAAACAGACAGGATTCTGTAGTGACATCATTACATTAAAAACAGACAGGATTCTGTAGTGACATCATTACATTAAAAACAGACAGGATTCTGTAGTGACATCATTACATTAAAAACAGACAGGATTCTGTAGTGGACATCACTGCATTAAAAACCGTATACAAACCAGATCCAGAAACGCCCCGCCTTCACTGGACCCCAGATCATTTAAGATGGACTGAGGTAAAGTGGAAAACTGTCCTGTGGTCTGATGAGTCAACATTTGAAATTCTTTTTGGAAATTATGGACGTCCTCCGGGCTAAAGAAGAGAGGGACCATCTTGTTATCAGCACACAGGCCAAAAGTCAGCATCTGTGATGGTGGGGGGGCATTAGTGCTCATGACATGGGTAACTTGCACATTTATGAAAGCACCATTAATGCTGAACCATATATACAGGTTTCGGAGCAACATATGCTGACAAGTAGACAACGTCTTTTTCTGGATATTTTAACAAGACAATGTCAAACCACATTCTGCAGGTATTCCAACAGCATGGCTCTGGAGTTAAAGAGTCCGGTGCTAAACTGACCTGCCTGCAGTCCAGACTTGTTACCCATTGAAAATGTTTGGAGCATTATGAAACATAAAATAGGACAAAGGAGACCCTGAGAATATTTAAGTTTTTACAGGAGGAAAGGCTTTTAGATAAAGATTATGTGGTAAATGCTTTCCCAGACAACACATCTTGTTAGGGATGCTGGAGTGTAAATTTCTCTATATCAAATAAAGAGTAAGAATGAGCTGCTTGATTCAGCTGTTTGAAAAGATTTTTTAAGAAGAATCTTTGAAATCTGATTTGGATACTGATATTTACTGGCATAATGTTGATATTTTTTTAAATCAGCACTTCGGTGAGAGGGTGCACAATGAAAGTAAGAGGGAATTAGGTGTATACTGGCTGCAGTCACATTACAAGGCTCAAGTGACTCAATTCAAATGTTTTTTCCTTCATGCAACTCAAATTTTATTATTTTTTTCAGGGCTGTGTGAACACAAAAATCTGATCTTTTCAAATCAGATTTGAGTGATTTCTATATGTTGTGCCAGATCAAATTCATATCTGATTTGTGGCCATGCGACATGAATGACAATGGTCAGATCAGGAATCATGTG
>CM075197.1:2107500-2140000 GCA_037577475.1 Chaunax sp. Z400 | reverse complement strand
AGTTCAATGTTCTTATCATTAGTTATGTATGCAGGTAGATGTTGAAACTATGCACCTGAATCAGTTAAGACTAGTTCATCTGCAGACTAAAGAACAGGAATTAGTGGGTCGAGGTGACATGAAGATGATGATGATGATGATGATGAAGATGAAGAATGCAGTGCAATGCTCCCTCCCTCAGTGAGAGCATTACATGACTGATGTTTGTGTTTGGGCTCAGAGCCACTAAACATCAGACAGACCTGCTGTGTGTCTGTTTGCACGTGTGTGTAAGGGTGTGAAGAACAAACAGTGTGCCTGTGGAAACACAGCGTGGGTTGAAGGGAATCTGAGCCAAATATGTTCCTTTACTGATATTTATTCAAGACAATGTCACCTTGTATCTCTGTTTGCCTGTCACATATACATACATATATCATACATGACCAGCAGATGGCGCCAGAGGGCCAGGGTGATACAGACAGGGACAGGGTGCAGCCTGTTTCCTTATTGTGATGTAATTCCTTGTCAAACACAATGTAGATTCAGGACAGGAGACATAGAGGGGTCATCCAGAAATGTAGTGAGAAACAAGTTAAGGTAAAAACATAAAAGAGGAAATTAAATTCAAAACCAAATAAAATGTCAAACAAAACTTAAGAAGAGTAAACATCAGATTGGATTTTATTAATCTTAGAGAGGAAGTTTACAGATGAATAAAAAAGACTGAAGAATTGAGAGAAAAGCACATTGAAAATCTGTATATATTTCATATTATATATATATTATATATATATATATTTCTATATCTAACTTTTATTTAATTATAGAGGGTGGCCCAATATGAGCAGTTCACAGGCTGTTTTTCATGGCACCCACAACCGACAACCAAGAGGGCCTTAAACTGAGCAGGAGGGATACGTTCCTGTAAATTGTTCCTCTTCTGTTGAGCATAAAATTTAAATGCCAAAAAATGTTGTCAATCTTATTAGTATGGCAATTTTAGAAGTAATAACCAGGGATATAGTGCATTTAAGTGAGCTGTGCAAATATACTGACCAACAGTAGAAACGCATCATTTTAAAAACCCTGTAATTTCTATTCAAAAGCTCTAATCTACTGAAACAAACAATCATGTGATTCACTGAATAAACTTTTTTAAGTTCCCACAACCAAAACATGCTAAATCATGAATAACCATCATTTAGTCATTACATAGAAATAACAGTCATTGGTGCATTTCAGAGTAAACCTTGATGTTGGAGAGATTTTTTTCTACATGATTGAAAATACCTGGTCAAGGTGATAATTTACCGGGTCTAATTAATGTTCTACTGAAACAACTGATGATGTCATGATTCCTGAAAGAAGTTATGTGAACGGGCAGTTTGGATGCTGATGATGATGATGGTCTGAACTCTGCAGACACATGTAGCACAGATGTTACAGATGTTACAGATGTAATGGCTGATTGCAAAGTGGACGGAGATCACATTTAGTGATAAATCCAGTTTTAACTTGTACACAGCTGGTGGTCGTAGACGTTTGTATCGTTAACGTGAGGAACGCTATCCTGCAGCATACATCCAGGAAGTGGATCGTTTGGTGGTGATGTCATGATGTGGGGGGCCACTGCTAATGGATGATGGTCAGAACTTGTCCACATTCACAGCCATCCGTCTCTGACATACAGTCCTAGGTCCACATGTCATTCCCAGGATACAGCAATCAGGCATCACCTTCATGCATGACAATGTCCTCTGTGGGACGTTCAGGATCACCAGGTGAGAGAGAGAGATCCTGCTCCAGCAACACATGAACAACTTGTCACAGCTCTGCAGGAAGAATGATGTCATCCTACAAGTCCAGAATAATATCTGATCCATTCAGGAGGTGTAAAGTAGTGATAAATGCTGGAGGTAGACACGCACGGTAGTGACTATTGTTGTTCTCTGTCTCACCATCCACACTTTCTGACTTGTAAACACTGAGACAAAAACCACTAATCTGCACAAAAATGATTTTTCTGTATGGCTAAAGGGTGAATAAAGATATGAACCATAATTTACCTTTGATATTTAATATGAACAGGATGACATGACATTTAAAAAAAGGGTTTCTACTGTTACTGGTCAGTATAATATTATATCATTGTAAGCTCTTGATCATTGGCTTTTGGACTGTTTGTGGGGAAAAACAAGATTGCAAACATCACCTTGATTGTTATTAAGTAACTTTATCAAGAACATGAAGTGCATGTCTGTCATAAGTTACTGCTGACCTGCCCAACCTGACAATTTTCACAAACTAAACCATGAATGTGATTGAAAATGTGAAGCAGAAGGGTGATAAGCTATGTCTGTGAAGATTCTAGGGACATACTTCAGAAAACTTAAAATAATTTACTTTTATTTGAAAGTACACAGTCTACTATGTGATACAGGTAATTGTTTGGTGCTAAACTAATATTTTACATGCTTTTTAATTGATTTTTGAATCAAACATTCATTATCGTAATGCATCTGGAGACAAATGTCATGCTAAATTGAGGGGGAACCATAATAAATATCCAAGAAAGTTAATGAAAATACATATGAATTTGTTTAAAACCGTATAGTCTAACAGATTATAACTAGATGTAATGGTTTCAAACATTTTATTAAAAAATATTTAAGGAAAACACAGTATTTGAACATGCAGCTTTCATTACCGTAGCACTGTGTTCACGGTCCTGTGTTAATCACAGTATTTATTTTTTAAATAAAGTTTTTTGACCCATAAACCACCACAAAGAAGAGGAGACAAAAGATGGCTACCAGGTAAGAGTGTTTGTCATATGTTGATGTTGTTCATTATGAGGTTGATCCTTACACATCCCTATAGGTGAACATTCATGTGTTATATTTTATACTCTTGAAAAGTCGTTGATGAGACAGTTTACTGTCAAGAAAGTGTAACAACTAGCTTTCATTACCATTATATATGGTATATATATATACAGTACCAGTCAATAGTTTGGACACAGTTTCCCATCCACTTGAAAGGGAAACTGTCCAAATTTTTGACTGGTACTGTATATATATTATACAGAGGCCTGTTACGGTAATGAAAGGTAATGTACATGAACACTTTCTATTTTTAAGATAGCAAAAGTTCATATTACATATTATATCATTAATGCAAACTTATATTCCTTGATATGAAGAGCAAAGTGAACTGAAGAAGCTTCATCGCAAGCTAGAGTGCAGAAACCGAAAATTTACAACAACACAGAACTTCTACAAGAATATAGAAGAATGGAAAGAGAAAGGTAGGCCTAAATAAGGAGAAGCAGATTCTTTTACAGAAGATGAGGATCCCCCCCAACCACACACAGACACACACACACACACAAGGACGTTGTACAGTATAGGCATAACTATTGTTGTAGTCTGCTAGTAATGTCCAGTGTCAGCAAAGTAGATGTAGGATGAAGATGTTCCTGTTTCAGAAGTTGTCTGTTTTTAAGTACTGATGTTTTATCATATTTTAACAGATATCAAAAGGGTTGTTAAAGGCAGCAGCAGACTTGACACCCAAACAACTGCAGAAACAAAGAAAACAATGGAGAGAAAATTGAATGAAACCCCACCCTCAGATGATGTGGAGGAAGTAATTTCCATCATTAACCCCCAACCTTGACCATTCTATATGGTCCTCAAACCAATAAATGAAAACCAAAATCAGCCACCCCAGACACCAACACGTACACGGAAACAATCATACAAACTGAGGAGGACACAAAAGATGGTCCATGTCGACTACAGTGAAAACCATACTTGCAAATGGAATAAAGAAGTGAAAGACGCTCATTTTGGTGGATCCCACCAGCATGTCATGCTGCACACAGGGGTTACATACTTCAGTGGTGGACCAGCTGAATCATTTGCCACTGTGTCTGGTAGCCTATGCCATGATGCTGTCGCCATATGGGCACATCTGGATCCAGTGCTGGATCACATTAGAGCCAGCTTCCCCGAGCAAAAAACAGCCACTTCCTTTCAGATGGGCCGGTGTCACAGTATAGGAATAAGGTAGCATTCTACCTAGCTTCCATTGTGCCTTTTATGAAGGGCTTTGAGACCATAACATGAAACTTCACCTAGGCCTCCCATGGAAAAGGGGCCCTGATGGAGTAGGAGGTGCACTTAAAAACCTGGCGGATCGCTTGGTGGCCTATAGCACAGACATCCCAAATGCTGGTGTTCTGCTGGAACATGTGTCAAAGCAGTCATCTGAGGCTTTTTGAAGTGACAGAAGAAAACATTTCAAAATGTGGGGAACTGGTTGGTCCATCCCTTAAATCAGTTCCTGATTTTTTTGTGCACATGTAGGACCAAGGTGCTTACATGATGAACTTTCATCCCTGAAAGTCAGTCCCGACTTTCAGGGATGAAAGTTCATCATGTAAGCACCTTGGTCCTACATGTGCACTCAAACAAATTCATACTCATTTATCTCCTTTCCTCTCTGCTGTTTTTCACTTTTGTATTTTTCTTTTTTGACATTTTTTCATTTGCATTATGTTTTGAGTGCAAATTATAATATAAGATATGGTAATCTATTTTCATGTTTTTGCAAATTAAATTAAACTAAACATTAAACAGAGCCGGGGAGGATCAAATTTAGAGAAATCTCTTGCTTCTGTAGCCGCTCTTGTGACTGCTTTTCCTCAAAGGAGTTTGTCTTCACCCATAGCGATACAGGGAAGTCTGACGAGACCATCAAGGTTGGAGCATGGGTTCTAGTAGACCATGACGGAGACCTCTATTCTCTATTATTCTATAAATGGAGGTTGTCAATGATCAGCATGAAGTCGACACCATGAGCTGTGCTGGTGACAGCCGATTTTACATCCACTCCATAAAATTCCCTGGTGACAAGGTTTGGTACTATTTGGAAGACATCAAAGATATTATCCCTGAACCACTGCCTGCGACATCATCTGCCAGGGCTAAGTATAGAAAGAAAATTTACTGAATTTTGCATTGGCAATGTCCTTACTTTAGAAGGGTGGCTAAATCTACATCTCTTGGGGCGGCTGTGGCTCAGGAGGTAGAGCGGTCGTTCACGGAATGAAAGGTCGGTGGTTTCGATCCCCAGCCCCTGCAAGTCTACAAGTTGAAGTATCCTTGAGCAAAGATACTGAACCCCAGTTTGCTCCCCAGGCGCCGTAAAGGCAGCCCACTGCTCCTCAGGGATGGGTCAAATGCAGAGAAAGAATTTCCCCCCGTGGGATGAATACAGTATCTAAAATAAATAAATAATTGTGCAAAAGTTTGGTCACACCTTGTCAGTTCATATGTTTTGATGAATCTATTAAGTGAAAAGAAATTAACACAACCTCATCAGAGTGAAAACGAGACATTTTTCTGCCTATTTCAGAGTATAATTACTATGTATTTGCTGAATTTAAGATATTGTAAAGAATTTGGCACCCTCTCCTCCAGTACTTGGCAACACCTTTGGTAGCAACCACAGTTTCTAAAGATGCCCTGTAATAAGCTTAGAGTTCTAAGTTCTTATATGTTAAGTATGTTCTTGTTTTAAGAATATTTTCCTACTCTACCTTGCAGACCTGTTGTGGCTCAAGAAAATGATTGTCTTGAATGCACCGTTTTGTTAATTTTTCATGAATTGCATTGTTCGTTATTGTATATTTATTGAAATGTTCTCTACCGAAACATTGTTATTCATTACCGATATGCTGTTTTCATTACCGCAATGCAGTGTTTAATGATTTATTGAAATTACATGAATGAATTACACTTAATTTTTAATCTCTTAATAAAATGTGTCAGACCATTTTATATTGTGCTTGAACTGTTTTTTCAATGTAGTGCTTTAAAATAAAATCACAGTGAAAATTGATTTAAAAAAGTGTTGACATGTTACAGTGATGAAATAATTGTTACTTTCAAAATATGTGCATTTGTTTAAAAATACACATTTTGGTGATACACACTACCCTTGAGTAGATTAAAGTGCCTGCTGTTGAAAAAAACTGAATTTTTTTTATTTTTGTTTCATATTTCTAATTAAAAATGTTTTACGATAATGAATTTATTTCCTGCCAGTGTCTCTAAAAATGTCTGAAAATACCTCAAAAATGTGGATTATAATTTCATATTGAGCAGTGAAACTAGATCCTATTTGATATAACAGGGGAGCACAAATGTGTATGTAATGGTTTTTGATTTTTGCAATGAATTATACCATGCTCATGAGAATCACCCAGAAGTTGAATAGGTGTTTTAAACAGCAGACGTTTGAACTTGTCAGACACGTGTAACTAATTACAACAGCAGCTGCTGCACTGCAGTAATAGCTGAGGAGTCTTCATTGATGTAATTAGTTCCATCAATTCTTTTTAACTGTGACATGGCAAAATGCCCTGAAAAGTAGTAAAAGTAGCCTGGTGATTGTGAAGATCTTTTATAACAATTTTCTTTACACAATTCATAATTGCAGGATTTATTCAAAAAGAAAAAACATGTAAAGTACACGTAGAACAGACTGAACAGAGAGATGAGAAAGTTTGGATAGGATATCAACTGAGGCCAAAAGCTGTCACTGACTACAGGAAGTTATCAGATCTCACAATACAATACCGGTCACTCATTAAGCACATTTCTTCCTTGAGCGTTTCCTGGTACAATGGCAAAACAACAATACACTGAGGAGAAGCCACCAGGAAACACATTTTAGTGGAAACACACTGCGACTCAACAGCAGTGGCTATGATCTGGCTATGATCTGGAGGTATGACATCACTTGGGACAAAGGATTTCATTGGTCAAACGTGTATTTCTGCAGAAGGAAATCCAGCTGTTTACACGTTAGATACTTACTTTTCCTTTGATCCCAGAAATGTAATTAAAAAGTAATTATTATAATAGGCAGGTCTCTCTCTCTCTCTCTCTCTCTCTCTCTCTCTCTCTCTCTCTCTCTCTCTCTCTCTCTCTCTCTCTCTCTCTCTCTCTCTCTCTCTCTCTCTCTCTCTCTCTCTCTCTCTCTCTCTCACACACACACACACACATACAAACAGAGAGCGATAGAAAAGAGGCTGCAGTCGACACTACTCAGATGTGCTACCTGGTGGTTGTTGGTACACACTGCAACTACTGCTGGAGAAACACTTCCCCCTCTCTCCCCCACCTCTCTGTGACAGCGGTGCAGCAGCGTTACAGCTGCAGCAGTGCATACAAATGAATGTAGTAACATCTGTACAGCTCCCTGAAAACGTGTCAGATTACAATGAACACAAAGGACGTATGGAAGGCTCTGTGCGTCTCAGTGTCCGTCTTTAATGCAGAGCATAACTGGGTCTTTAGGGTCATTCTGTGAGTGGAATTTGTATCAGATGAGGGTTTTTGGGGCATAAGTCAAAAAATAATATTTTTTCACAAAACTTTGTGTACACAGGTATGAGCTACCTTTTTAAAAGAAAAATTTAAGTATTTTTATTTTATTTATTTGCTATTTTTATTTTGAAAGAATTGGAATTAACAGGGACAACTTGAATAATGTTTTTTGTCTTTCTGCAATGAAATACACCTGTGGGGGTGAATCCTGAGTATTTCATGCTTATTGGATAATTGCTGTTTTGGGGAGGAATGGTGAAACTGTTAAATGAAGAAAGCAAATGCTGAAACACTGATACATTTATCATTTTCTCTTTTGCAGAAACGCCAACATTGAGAAGAAAGTCTGATTCCTCTGTCTGCTAATTGTCTGTCCTACGACAAATGGCCGAAACCGAGGACCCTCTTTAGCGCACACACACACACACAGTCAAAGGACTGGGCAAGGTCCAGATTCAACCTTCATGAATTCATCACACACCTCAGGTAAGTCTCTATCAGTCTTTTGTCTTTCAGAAAGCTGCTATGGTTAATGCTGGTGTAACTGGGGTGAGACAGGTGCTCTTGTGGTTTGTACTGGTTTAAGAAATTAAACCATAGTCTGACTGGTTGGCTGGTGTCACCCTTGGTGCTGCTGGTGGTAGTAAAGTCACTTTGGTATGGATGAACGATAGTCCCCTGTAAAGTGTTAAAAATGCCCCCCCTGACAGGTAGTTTTTATCAGTCTGCCAAAGGGGGCTAATAGGGTTACCCTTGTCTGTCCATCTGTCTCCGTGTCTAACCGGATATGGTCTATCCAAATCTCAATAGTGCCAGACAGAGGTTTTTTTTAACATATTTAGGTATATTTAAACTTTGTTGAATGTGAGCAAACTGACATGAAAATCACCATTGATAGAGGTTATGCTCCTTCCAGCACAAAGTTAATTTTTCCCAGTCATGGGAGCCTCTGTGTCCTTAGACACAAATTTAGTACTTTGATTTTGATTCCATTTGCTGAGTGCACTTTGTCCAATACCAATACAGGATACCAAACCTTGACCTCCCAGTTGCATCCACATGAGCAATGCTAGCTTTTCCCATTTTTCTGGGCTTGGATTCCCTCAGTTTTGTGGTCTGTTGTTATATAAAGGGAAGGATGTTGAACCAGCAGCTCAGTTAAATAGAAGGAATCAAATCATTTCATAGGACTGATGCATTTCATCTGAAGTGCTTTTAGCCCTGTACGCTGAATTCTCTGTCATTATGACCATAGCAGTGTCAGCCTGTAATACTGTATTTATGATTTGACGACCTTCCCTTTTTTTAATTTATGAACATAATAAATGTAATTAGAATAAACACCCATACAATATTCGGTTTTGAGAAACTGGCTATGATGTGGAGGTATGACATCACTTGGGACAAAGGATTTCATTGGTCAAACGTGTATTTCTGCAGACGGAAATCTGGACATCCAGCTGTTTACATTTTAAATACTTACTTTTGATCCCAGAAATGTAATTAACAAGTAATTATAATGGACAATAGGCAGGTCTCTCTCTCTCTCTCTCGCTCTCTCTCTCTCTCTTTCTCTCTCTCTCTCTCTCTCTCTCTCTCTCTCTCTCCTGCTCTCTCTTTCTCTCTCTCTCTCTCTCTCTCTCTCTCTCTCTCTCTCTCTCTCTCTCTCACACACATACAAACAGAGAGCGATAGAAAAGAGGCTGCAGTCGACACTACTCAGATGTGCTACCTGGTGGTTGTTGGTACACACTGCAACTACTGCTGGAGAAACACTTCCCCCCTCTCTCCCCCACCTCTTTGTGACAGCGGTGCAGCAGCGTTACAGCTGCAGCAGTGCGTACAAATGAATGTAGTAACATCTGTATATGCCCGTAGTTGGCATCCTTTTAAACATATTTCTGCCCCTCATTTAAGTCTGCAGGAATGTTTTTTTTCCCATTTCATACTCTTTCTGTAATCTGCTTGTTCGTTCTCATGAGGAAGGTGCATCCTCAGAAACTCAATGTATAATTTACCATTTTGCTCAAAGCAAAACCTCCTTTAAAGAGACCAAGGGAGACGTGGCATGCAAGAAGAATTGAGATTCCTTTCACTCTGAACTGATGTGAAAGCTCCTGGTATTGTACGTAGAGACTGTTTTCAAATATAACCTATTATCTACTGATTCCTCGTCTGTGTTGACAATCAATGGAAGAAAGATTAATTAGATTAATTGGATAGAACACAGTCCGGACACCTGCAATGACTCCCAAGGGATGTTTGGACATCTTCGTCTCAGAGTTAATGATTGCTTGACTGACTGGCTGTAATCTGGTTGTCATGGATACAGATATAGTACATAACGCACACAAGCACACAGACAGCAGTGTGACTCCAGGGGTTGATGTGCCTCAAATAGAAATGCAGAGATGAGTCATCCACCAAGCTACTGCAGTAGACACACACACACACACACACACACACACACACACACACACACACACACACACACACACACACATACAAGTATGTGAGACCTTTAAGATGTGAGACATGTTTCCTGGTCAGTCGCATCTCTCTTGTCTTTCTCTCTGCCAGATGATTTGAAATGAAGATGTTTAATAACAGAACATGTCTTCAATAAATACTCATAATACTAAAGCAGTACAACATCTGAAGTCAGTGTGAAGTAAAACAGGACCTTTCAAAGTATTTACACGTCTCTTTTCTATGTATTCAGTTTGTCTGCTTGTGATTCAAACTGATGCTTCCCCAAATCTGCTTGAGGACAAACAGAGCTGTTTACACAGGAGGTGAGGAGGATGATGATGGGGATGAAGTCGAGGAGGTGGAGATGGGATGACAGTGATGATAAAGAGATTCAATGAAATGTTATAATTCCTGTAAAGGAAACTGTCGTCACATCAGCAACGATTAGCTCAGACATAAGAAGCTGATGAATGCTGAAGTCAGAATCATCTAACTCACTGAAATGACATGAAATCAACTCATCATACTAAACTCATGCTGTATGGGTGATGATTGGTTGCTAATATAGAAGCCAATCGTTCTGATCTTTGGTTTTTGTAATCTGCTCACTCCAGCAGTGACATCTTATTGTGCTCAGTTAAAACACTGGAACTTATTCCTGAAGCACAGGTTCACTGAGGACTGAGCTGCTGAATGGAACAAACAACAACTATAAATAGCGGCCAGCAGTTTCAATGAATAATATCCACACTGACAGCGAAATGAAGAAAGCCAACAGGGCAGCTTTTGGTTATGGAGCCATATTTCTGCCTTTCTCCATGACATTTCCCAGGTGTGTCACAGCACTAACATGCTGCTGTTAGAGGAAAAACACTCGTGTAAATGTGTTCAATTTGTTCAGCCATCTGTATAAGTGTTAAAACAACACATTGTGATTCCACTTCTTGTCCAGGCACGCTTTCCTCTTAAAGGTTTGTCAGATCAAACACAAGAGATAACAGTTGAATTAGTGAGCATTAGAGTTGCTAGCTGGTTGATTTTGTTACCTTTATACACAGCCAACCTGTTACCAGTCATTATGCTGAGATAGCTGGGTGCTGGGTGCTGGATGGAGCTCTGCAACTTTGAGTTTATGTAAAAAGATTCAAATCATAGAGATGCAGCTCCGAGAAGTCAAAAACTCAATCTGTAAAAAACAACTGGTGTCACTAAAAAATAACAAAAAGGAAACAAAAATGACAACAACCAACACAACCACCATGTTCTGTACATACACACTTCAAACACTAACAAAAAGTACACACAGCCAATGTGAGCTGCTGTTCCAGTACTGTTGCACGAAGCCCCATTTTGATCCGCTCCCATTTCCCCTGTTACAGTTACTGCCGTATGCTGTTACAGATACAATATACAAATATACTAATCAACTCCTCCTGGATCTGTTCAGCATTTCATGGACAGAAACCCTTCATTTCTAAACAACGTTTTTACTGTGATACATTTGCAGGAACATGTTGTAGAAAAGTGATTGACTTGCAGCTAATGCCATTTTATGTCACGTGTACATTACTACAAAATAGAATTTGGCTAAAGATACTAAGACACAGACAACCACAGTGACTGAAAATGGACACACATTATGACTAGAGGTAAAACCAGTTTGAGGGGTCCAGTCCAGTATTCAGCTAAACATTGAAGACACGGCTAAGGTTTTAGAGCTCATCCTCATTGAGAAAGCAAATATCCCTATCCATTCCCTTAAAGCCAGTTTTATTGATTTATCATCCAGACAACACAGAAACACAACATGAGATGGAAGAGCTCACAGCTCTGACCACACTGTCTGATTGGCAGCTGATCCTTGGACAGTGCCATGCAGAAACATGCTGAACACCTCCCCCACAGCCTCCTCCACCCCACCCAGAGCTGTAGGCTTACTGCTCTTTCTCTGTCTATTTTTATCTCTAGCTCCTCCTCCTCCCTGACATGCTATTTTCAGCTCTAGTCCCTACATCACCCCCCATCTACTGTTAGTAAATGCTTGTCTTCTCTCCTCGCTGTTCTTTAGTCTTTAAACTCTAACAACATGGAACACAAATAGGAGTGAATGAAGGTGGATGAAGGGGTGGATGGTGAAGGAGCATCCTTGTTCCCTTTCTTTCTCACTAAAATGAAATAAGCTGTTGTTGACTTTCCCTTCATCCATCCAACTTTCGTTCCACCCAGTGATCTACTTTCAGCCTCTCTGTTCAGCTCACCCTCCTCCCTCTGTCTCCTCTCTCCCACTCCAAACGTTCATTCAGCAGCTCAAACAGCGTCACAGACACACACACACCTCTCAGACAGTCTGACCAGCAGCTGTGTACAGCCCTGCTCTGCATCAGCCTCCCTCCTTTAAGAAGACGCCGTCTGATCTCTGGCTCTTCGTTTTTCTGGGAGGATTCTAACGGCTGCTTGGACTCCAGTCTTCCTTTCCTTACCTCGCATTTCCTCTTTTTTTATTATGCTGCTCTTTCTCTCTTCCTCTCCCCCCTTTCTTCCATTTCCCCCTCTCTGTCACTCTCTCATCGATTCATTCTAATTTTGGAAGCATGGAACCTCGGGGAGCGCTCTCCCCAAGCTATTTACGTCCTCTCCTCCTCTTCCTCTTCCTCCTCCTCCTCCTCCACACCTCCTCCTCATCCTCTCCTCTCCCTCTCGTCGTCCAGGAGGAGAGCAGCATGAGGATCCTTTGATGCACGCGGACAGGGGAGTCCGGCTTCTCCTTCTCCTTGTGTTTCTGTTGTGTTGTTAGCTGCTGGACGTGGTGAAGAGGCTGCAGAAGATCCTTTCCATCTCTTTCCTGTGCAGAGGAAGTACACATTATTTCCTCCCTCGTCTTAGTTGTGCTTGTTTTGTTTGATTTGTTTGGTAAAACCTGAGAGAGGATACAGCATACCAGAGGAAACAAACTTTTTTTTCTTCCATCTGCACCAAACCAGCCACTTTCACTGTTTCAGCTGTGTTCTGCATGAATCAGGACTCCAGGTGATGTAGATGCGACCGACCAGAAAACCTTTATTTCCTAAATTTGGCTCTTAAACTGGCTCATCCTCGTTTTCTGATTTTGAGCTGAGCGAGTGGAACGTTTGTGGAACCTGGAGCTGAGGCTACAACATTAGAAAAGAGGCACGAGACAGTGGAAGCTCCAAGAAAACACAGAGGCAGAAACCTGCACAAACCCAACGGAGACAGCAGCCTCAGGATACCTTCACTGGATTACAACAGAGGAGTTCTCTGAGTTCTCTCTGGAATTTCTGCTCATTTTGTCAATCAGTTTTACAATAAAAGTTCTTTTCTAAGTTCTTTGGAAAAAGAACAGTTGGAAGCTTTCTGTTTCATTTCAGCCCATACTGAGTAATCGATCATTCAGTATTTTTGAAAACATATTTTGATGTTTTCCCTCGATCCTTGGCATCTCACATCCTAAACTAAGCGTGCTGGAATTTTATCTGACGGGTGTTTTTTGTGACAGAATAGAGCACTGCCTCTTGTCTTGGCATGCTGTTGCATCCTACGGTGTCAGGATTGTGCACCATGTTGCAGACCATCTATGAGACTGAGTCCTGCTTTTCCTCCGCCAGCACAGACAGCCACCACCAGCCTCTGGAGCTCCTGAGTGGCAACAGGGGCTCCAGCACTGCCATGCCCACCATCGGTGAGTCATGTGTGTGTGTGTGTGTGTGTGTGTGTGTGTGTGTGTGTGTGTGTGTGTGTGTGTGTGTGTGTGTGTGTGTGTGTGTGAGTGTGAGTGTGTGGAGCTGGGTGGGGGGTGGGGGCCGGACAGACAGATATAAAACTGGGCACTGGTACTGGGAGAGATGTGAGATAAAAAGGGATAAAAACAACAGGAAGTTAGTGATTGTAGTTTGACCGACTTAACAACATGGCCTGTAGTTAGAACAGCCGCATCAAGGCAACTAGAACCCTCAGCGCTCCACTGCTGCATTAGAGAAAAGCTTTGTCCCAATTCTTTGAAATATGAAGATGATCCACATACTTTACTTCAGTGTCTCCACTGATTTCTGTTTAGAAATAAAAAAAAACAAATGACTCTATAACTGCAGAACTTGCCTGAGAATCATCATGTTTACTGTTGTTAATATAAAAATGAATCCAGTGTTTGTTTCCTGCAAATCCAACGGGAAATGCTAATATGTAATCCAGCATACTTTTAATGGTACTAGTTTACCAAAATGTAAACACATATAGGCAAAAACAAACAGGACTCCAGTTGTATCCCACAGCTGCCTGACTTCTAATATGTTATTTTCACATCCCCCAAAGGCCTTTAATTATGGCGGTAGATCCAAAGCTTAGAGCACCTTTATCCATCATTTCAAAGTAACACCAGATGTATTATAGTGCCTTTATTCATGTTGTAATATCAGTGTCAGCATGATGTGGTGATGAAATACAAAAGCATGTTAAAAGATGCTACACATCTATTTCTGTGCACTGCATGTTGTCAGGACACTTCCTTCATTTTCACTTTTAAATTTAAGAAGATACTTTTAGACTTAAGTCATTAATATAAAGCAGACATATAAGTAGTGATGCGGCTATTAAATAAAAGTACTTGTGGGTGTTCAACCTGTCTAGTGTTTGTTAGAGTTAAAGTCTGAGGTCTGCTGTCAAAGTGAGGTCAGGCAGGTTTTGAGTGTGGCGTGATGCCACCTCTTAATGCCAGCAGGTTGTTAATTGGTAGAAGCCTGACACACATTTAGTCTAATCTTCTCTTTGGAAGCAGTTACAGTGTTGGCTCACAGGTAAACAGGTCAGTGTATATTTGTGGTTATGTGTGTTTGAACTTCACAGACTCACAGACATTGCCTGTTGGTGTTGTTTGGGATGTCCTAATGAGTCCTTGCACTTTTTCCCCTAGAAATGTTTTTAGATCCGGTGGACAGAGCTGACAGATACTATGTGAGCACCAGATTTATGGTTATTTATTTCCATGTAAAACACTTCAAACAAAGTGATCACAAGGAGAGGATGATCAATAACCTGCATTTATTACACACTACCACACTTCACTGGAACAAGTTCCAGCTAATAACAGAAACACATGGTAACCATGGCTGTTAGCAGGGTCTGAATGTTGCAGTGAATGATCCTATGATTTCTTCTCTACATTCACCTCCTGTCCTTCATCTGTGATCCTCACTGGTCTCTCCTGTCAAAGCATGTAAGAATATTTAAGTTCAAGTCTACACACTTTATTTATTTTATCTTTGTGTTTGAGTTTGCATCATTTTGGATTTGAATTATAGAAATAAGCCTCAAACAGTAAATAAACATAAGATGTGTTACAATAATATAGTCGGACAATAATAAATTATTATGACTATAATTATGCTGTAGGTTTGTGTTATTGTTATAATGAGCCTATAGGTTTGTGTTGTTGTTATATTGAGCCTATAGGTTTGTGTTGTTGTTATATTGAGCCTATAGGTTTGTGTTGTTGTTATATTGAGCCTATAGGTTTGTGTTGTTGTTATATTGAGCCTATAGGTTTGTGTTGTTGTTATATTGAGCCTATAGGTTTGTGTTGTTGTTATATTGAGCCTATAGGTTTGTGTTGTTATTGAGCCTATAGGTTTGTGTTGTTGTTCTATTGAGCCTATAGGTTTGTGTTGTTGTTCTATTGATCCTATAGGTTTGTGTTGTTGTTATAATGCGTCTATAGGTTTGTGTTGTTGTTATAATGAGTCTATAGGTTTGTGTTGTTGTTATAATGAGTCCATAGGTTTGTGTTGTTGTTCTATTGATCCTATAGGTTTGTGTTGTTGTTATGAGTCTATAGGTTTGTGTTGTTGTTATATTGAGCCTATAGGTTTGTGTTGTTGTTATGAGTCTATAGGTTTGTGTTGTTACATTGAGCCTATAGGTTTGTCTTGTTGTTATAATGAGCCTATAGGTTTGTGCTGTTGTTATAATGAGTCTATAGGTTTGTGTTGTTGTTACATTGAGCCTATAGGTTTGTGTTGTTGTTATAATGGGTCTATAGGTTTGTGTGTTTGTCATATTGAGCCTATAGGTTTCTGTGTTTGTCATATTGAGCCTATAAGTTTGTGTTGTTGTTCTATTGATCCTATAGGTTTGTGTTGTTGTTGAACCTATAGGTTTGTGTTGTTGTTCTATTGAGCCTATAGGTTTGAGTTGTTGTTATAATGAGCCTATAGGTTTGTGTTGTTATTGAGCCTATAGATTTGTGTATGGTGACATTGAGCCTATAGGTTTGTCTTATTGTTATAATGAGCCTATAGGTTTGTGTTGTGTTTATAATGAGTCTATAGGTTTGTTTTGTTGTTACATTGAGCCTATAGGTTTGTGTTGTTGTTATAATGAGCCTATAGGTTTGTGTTCTATTGATCCTATAGGTTTGTGTTGTTGTTCTATTGATCCTATAGGTTTGTGGTGTTGTTGTATTGATCCTATAGGTTTGTGTTGTTGTTATATTGAGTCTATAGGTTTGTGTTGTTGTTCTATTGAGCCTATAGGTTTGTGTTGTTGTTATATTGAGCCTATAGGTTTGTGTGTGGTGACATTGAGCCTATAGGTTTGTCTTGTTGTTATAATGAGCCTATAGGTTTGTGTTGTTGTTATAATGAGTCTATAGGTTTGTGTTGTTGTTACACTGAGCCTATAGGTTTGTGTTGTTGTTATAATGAGCCTATAGGTTTGTGCTGTTGTTCTATTGAGCCGATAGGTTTGTGTTGTTGTTATAATGAGCTTATCGGTGTGTGTTGTTGTTATATTGAGCCAATAGGTTTGTGTTGTTGTCATAATGACCCTATAGGTTTGTGTTGTTGTTATATTGAGCCTATAGGTTTGTGTTGTTCTATTGAGAATATAGGTTTGTGTTGCTATATTCAGCCTATAGGTTTGTGTTGTTGTTACATTGAGCCCATAGGTTTGTGTTGTTGTTATAATGAGCCTATAGGTTTGTGTTGTTATTGAGCCTATAGGTTTGTGTGTGGTGACATTGAGCCTATAGGTTTGTCTTGTTGTTATAATGAGCCTATAGGTTTGTGTTGTTGTTATAATGAGAATATAGGTTTGTGTTGCTATATTGAGCCTATAGGTTTGTGTTGTTGTTACATTGAGCCCATAGGTTTGTGTTGTTGTTATAATGACCCTATAGGTTTATGTTGTTGTTATAATGATCCTCTAGGTTTGTGTTGTTGTTATATTGAGTCTATAGGTTTGTGTGTTTGTCATATTGAGCCTATAGGTTTGTGTTGTTGTTATATTGAGCCTATAGGTTTCTGTGTTTGTCATATTGAGCCTATAAGTTTGTGTTGTTGTTCTATTGATCCTATAGGTTTGTGTTGTTGTTGAACCTATAGGTTTGTGTTGTTGTTCTATTGAGCCTATAGGTTTGAGTTGTTGTTATGAGCCTATAGGTTTGTGTTGTTATTGAGCCTATAGGTTTGTGTATGGTGACATTGAGCCTATAGGTTTGTCTTGTTGTTATAATGAGCCTATAGGTTTGTGTTGTGTTTATAATGAGTCTATAGGTTTGTTTTGTTGTTACATTGAGCCTATAGGTTTGTGTTGTTGTTATAATGAGCCTATAGGTTTGTGTTCTATTGATCCTATAGGTTTGTGTTGTTGTTCTATTGATCCTATAGGTTTGTGGTGTTGTTGTATTGATCCTATAGGTTTGTGTTGTTGTTATACTGAGTCTATAGGTTTGTGTTGTTGTTCTATTGATCCTACAGGTTTGTGTTGTTGTTATAATGAGCCTATAGGTTTGTGTTGTTGTTCTATTGAGCCTATAGGTTTGTGTTGTTGTTATAATGAGCCTATAGGTTTGTGTTGTTATTGAGCATATAGGTTTGTGTGTGGTGACATTGAGCCTATAGGTTTGTCTTGTTGTTATAATGAGCCTATAGGTTTGTGTTGTTGTTATAATGAGAATATAGGTTTGTGTTGCTATATTGAGCCTATAGGTTTGTGTTCTATTGATCCTATAGGTTTGTGTTGTTGTTCTATTGATCCTATAGGTTTGTGGTGTTGTTGTATTGATCGTATAGGTTTTTATTGTTGTTAAATTGAGTCTATAGGTTTGTGTTGTTGTTATAATGAGCCTATAGGTTTGTGTTGTTATTGAGGCTATAGGTTTGTGTTGTTGTTCTATTGAGCCTATAGGTTTGTGTTGTTGTTATAATGAGCCTATAGGTTTGTGTTGTTATTGAGCCTATAGGTTTGTGTTGTTGTTATATTGAGCCTATAAGTTTGTGTGTGGTGACATTGAGCCTATAGGTTTGTCTTGTTGTTATAATGAGCCTATAGGTTTGTGTTGTTGTTATAATGAGCTTATCGGTTTGTGTTGTTGTCATAATGACCCTATAGGTTTGTGTTGTTGTTATATTGAGCCTATAGGTTTGTGTTGTTCTATTGAGAATATAGGTTTGTGTTGCTATATTCAGCCTATAGGTTTGTGTTGTTGTTACATTGAGCCCATAGGTTTGTGTTGTTGTTATAATGAGCCTATAGGTTTGTGTTGTTATTGAGCCTATAGGTTTGTGCGTGGTGACATTGAGCCTATAGGTTTGTCTTGTTGTTATAATGAGCCTATAGGTTTGTGTTGTTGTTATAATGAGAATATAGGTTTGTGTTGCTATATTGAGCCTATAGGTTTGTGTTGTTGTTACATTGAGCCCATAGGTTTGTGTTGTTGTTATAATGACCCTATAGGTTTATGTTGTTGTTATAATGATCCTCTAGGTTTGTGTTGTTGTTATATTGAGCCTATACGTTTGTGTTGTGGTTATAATGAGCTTATCGGTTTGTGTTGTTGTTATATTGAGCCTATAGGTTTGTGTTGTTGTCATAATGACCCTATAGGTTTGTGTTGTTGTTATATTGAGCCTATAGGTTTGTGTTGTTGTTCTATTGATCCTATAGGTTTGTGTTGTTGTTATAATGAGTCTATAGGTTTGTGTGTGGTTACATTGAGCCTATAGGTTTGTGTTGTTGTTATAATGAGCCTATAGGTTTGTGTAGTTGTTATAATGACTCTATAGGTTTGTGTTGTTGTTATATTGAGCCTATAGGTTTGTGTTGTTGTCATAATGACCCTATAGGTTTGTGTTGTTGTCATATTGAGCCTATAGGTTTGTGTTGTTCTATTGATCCTATAGGTTTGTGTTGTTGTTATAATGAGCCTATAGGTTTGTGTTGTTGTTCTATTGAGCCTATAGGTTTGTGTTGTTGTTATCATGAGCCTATAGGTTTGTGTTGTTATTGAGCATATAGGTTTGTGTGTGGTGACATTGAGCCTATAGTTTTGTGTTGTTATTGAGCCTATAGGTTTGTGTTGTTGTTATAATGAGAATATAGGTTTGTGTTGCTATATTGAGCCTATAGGTTTGTGTTCTATTGATCCTATAGGTTTGTGTTGTTGTTCTATTGGTCCTATAGGTTTGTGGTGTTGTTGTATTGATCCTATAGGTTTTTGTTGTTTTTATATTGAGTCTATAGGTTTGTGTTGTTGTTATAATGGGCCTATAGGTTTGTGTTGTTATTGAGGCTATAGGTTTGTGTTGTTGTTCGATTGAGCCTATAGGTTTGTGTTGTTGTTATAATGAGCCTATAGGTTTGTGTTGTTATTGAGCCTATAGGTTTGTGTTGTTGTTATATTGAGCCTATAGGTTTGTGTGTGGTGACATTGAGCCTATAGGTTTGTCTTGTTGTTATAATGAGCCTATAGGTTTGTGTTGTTGTTATAATGAGTCTATAGGTTTGTGTTGTTATTACACTGAGCCTATAGGTTTGTGTTGTTGTTATAATGAGCCTATAGGTTTGTGCTGTTGTTCTATTGAGCCTATAGGTTTGTGTTGTTGTTATAATGAGCTTATCGGTGTGTGTTGTTGTTATATTGAGCCAATAGGTTTGTGTTGTTGTCATAATGACCCTATAGGTTTGTGTTGTTGTTATATTGAGCCTATAGGTTTGTGTTGTTCTATTGAGAATATAGGTTTGTGTTGCTATATTCAGCCTATAGGTTTGTGTTGTTGTTACATTGAGCCCATAGGTTTGTGTTGTTGTTATAATGAGCCTATAGGTTTGTGTTGTTATTGAGCCTATAGGTTTGTGTGTGGTGACATTGAGCCTATAGGTTTGTCTTGTTGTTATAATGAGCCTATAGGTTTGTGTTGTTGTTATAATGAGAATATAGGTTTGTGTTGCTATATTGAGCCTATAGGTTTGTGTTGTTGTTACATTGAGCCCATAGGTTTGTGTTGTTGTTATAATGACCCTATAGGTTTATGTTGTTGTTATAATGATCCTCTAGGTTTGTGTTGTTGTTATATTGAGTCTATAGGTTTGTGTGTTTGTCATATTGAGCCTATAGGTTTGTGTTGTTGTTATATTGAGCCTATAGGTTTCTGTGTTTGTCATATTGAGCCTATAAGTTTGTGTTGTTGTTCTATTGATCCTATAGGTTTGTGTTGTTGTTGAACCTATAGGTTTGTGTTGTTGTTCTATTGAGCCTATAGGTTTGAGTTGTTGTTATGAGCCTATAGGTTTGTGTTGTTATTGAGCCTATAGGTTTGTGTATGGTGACATTGAGCCTATAGGTTTGTCTTGTTGTTATAATGAGCCTATAGGTTTGTGTTGTGTTTATAATGAGTCTATAGGTTTGTTTTGTTGTTACATTGAGCCTATAGGTTTGTGTTGTTGTTATAATGAGCCTATAGGTTTGTGTTCTATTGATCCTATAGGTTTGTGTTGTTGTTCTATTGATCCTATAGGTTTGTGGTGTTGTTGTATTGATCCTATAGGTTTGTGTTGTTGTTATATTGAGTCTATAGGTTTGTGTTGTTGTTCTATTGATCCTACAGGTTTGTGTTGTTGTTATAATGAGCCTATAGGTTTGTGTTGTTGTTCTATTGAGCCTATAGGTTTGTGTTGTTGTTATAATGAGCCTATAGGTTTGTGTTGTTATTGAGCATATAGGTTTGTGTGTGGTGACATTGAGCCTATAGGTTTGTCTTGTTGTTATAATGAGCCTATAGGTTTGTGTTGTTGTTATAATGAGAATATAGGTTTGTGTTGCTATATTGAGCCTATAGGTTTGTGTTCTATTGATCCTATAGGTTTGTGTTGTTGTTCTATTGATCCTATAGGTTTGTGGTGTTGTTGTATTGATCGTATAGGTTTTTATTGTTGTTAAATTGAGTCTATAGGTTTGTGTTGTTGTTATAATGAGCCTATAGGTTTATGTTGTTATTGAGGCTATAGGTTTGTGTTCTTGTTCTATTGAGTCTATAGGTTTGTGTTGTTGTTATAATGAGCCTATAGGTTTGTGTTGTTATTGAGCCTATAGGTTTGTGTTGTTGTTATATTGAGCCTATAGGTTTGTGTGTGGTGACATTGAGCCTATAGGTTTGTCTTGTTGTTATAATGAGCCTATAGGTTTGTGTTGTTGTTACACTGAGCCTATAGGTTTGTGTTGTTGTTATAATGAGCCTATAGGTTTGTGCTGTTGTTCTATTGAGCCTATACGTTTGTGTTGTTGTTATAATGAGCTTATCGGTTTGTGTTGTTGTTATATTGAGCCAATAGGTTTGTGTTGTTGTCATAATGACCCTATAGGTTTGTGTTGTTGTTATATTGAGCCTATAGGTTTGTGTTGTTCTATTGAGAATATAGGTTTGTGTTGCTATATTCAGCCTATAGGTTTGTGTTGTTGTTACATTGAGCCCATAGGTTTGTGTTGTTGTTATAATGAGCCTATAGGTTTGTGTTGTTATTGAGCCTATAGGTTTGTGCGTGGTGACATTGAGCCTATAGGTTTGTCTTGTTGTTATAATGAGCCTATAGGTTTGTGTTGTTGTTATAATGAGAATATAGGTTTGTGTTGCTATATTGAGCCTATAGGTTTGTGTTGTTGTTACATTGAGCCCATAGGTTTGTGTTGTTGTTATAATGACCCTATAGGTTTATGTTGTTGTTATAATGATCCTCTAGGTTTGTGTTGTTGTTATATTGAGCCTATACGTTTGTGTTGTGGTTATAATGAGCTTATCGGTTTGTGTTGTTGTTATATTGAGCCTATAGGTTTGTGTTGTTGTCATAATGACCCTATAGGTTTGTGTTGTTGTTATATTGAGCCTATAGGTTTGTGTTGTTGTTCTATTGATCCTATAGGTTTGTGTTGTTGTTATAATGAGTCTATAGGTTTGTGTGTGGTTACATTGAGCCTATAGGTTTGTGTTGTTGTTATAATGAGCCTATAGGTTTGTGTAGTTGTTATCATGACTCTATAGGTTTGTGTTGTTGTTATATTGAGCCTATAGGTTTGTGTTGTTGTCAAAATGACCCTATAGGTTTGTGTTGTTGTCATATTGAGCCTATAGGTTTGTGTTGTTCTATTGATCCTATAGGTTTGTGTTGTTGTTATAATGAGCCTATAGGTTTGTGTTGTTGTTCTATTGAGCCTATAGGTTTGTGTTGTTGTTATCATGAGCCTATAGGTTTGTGTTGTTATTGAGCATATAGGTTTGTGTGTGGTGACATTGAGCCTATAGGTTTGTGTTGTTATTGAGCCTATAGGTTTGTGTTGTTGTTATAATGAGAATATAGGTTTGTGTTGCTATATTGAGCCTATAGGTTTGTGTTCTATTGATCCTATAGGTTTGTGTTGTTGTTCTATTGGTCCTATAGGTTTGTGGTGTTATTGTATTGATCCTATAGGTTTTTGTTGTTTTTATATTGAGTCTATAGGTTTGTGTTGTTGTTATAATGGGCCTATAGGTTTGTGTTGTTATTGAGGCTATAGGTTTGTGTTGTTGTTCGATTGAGCCTATAGGTTTGTGTTGTTGTTATAATGAGCCTATAGGTTTGTGTTGTTATTGAGCCTATAGGTTTGTGTTGTTGTTATATTGAGCCTATAGGTTTGTGTGTGGTGACATTGAGCCTATAGGTTTGTCTTGTTGTTATAATGAGCCTATAGGTTTGTGTTGTTGTTATAATGAGCCTATAGGTTTGTGTTGTTGTTCTATTGAGCCTATAGGTTTGTGTTGTTGTTATCATGAGCCTATAGGTTTGTGTTGTTATTGAGCATATAGGTTTGTGTGTGGTGACATTGAGCCTATAGGTTTGTGTTGTTATTGAGCCTATAGGTTTGTGTTGTTGTTATAATGAGAATATAGGTTTGTGTTGCTATATTGAGCCTATAGGTTTGTGTTCTATTGATCCTATAGGTTTGTGTTGTTGTTCTATTGGTCCTATAGGTTTGTGGTGTTATTGTATTGATCCTATAGGTTTTTGTTGTTTTTATATTGAGTCTATAGGTTTGTGTTGTTGTTATAATGGGCCTATAGGTTTGTGTTGTTATTGAGGCTATAGGTTTGTGTTGTTGTTCGATTGAGCCTATAGGTTTGTGTTGTTGTTATAATGAGCCTATAGGTTTGTGTTGTTATTGAGCCTATAGGTTTGTGTTGTTGTTATATTGAGCCTATAGGTTTGTGTGTGGTGACATTGAGCCTATAGGTTTGTCTTGTTGTTATAATGAGCCTATAGGTTTGTGTTGTTGTTATAATGAGTCTATAGGTTTGTGTTGTTGTTACACTGAGCCTATAGGTTTGTGTTGTTGTTATAATGAGCCTATAGGTTTGTGTTGTTATTGAGGCTATAGGTTTGTGTTGTTCTATTGAGCCTATAGGTTTGTGTTGTTGTTATAATGAGCCTATAGGTTTGTGTTGTTATTGAGCCTATAGGTTTGTGTTGTTGTTCTATTGAGTCTATAGGTTTGTGTTGTTGTTCTATTGATCCTATAGGTTTGTGTTGTTGTTATAATGAGCCTATAGGTTTGTGTTGTTATTTAGCCTATAGGTTTGTGTTGTTGTTATAATGACTCTATAGGTTTGTGTTGCTATATTGACCCTATAGGTTTGTGTTGTTGTTATAATGAGTCTATAGGTTTGTGTTGTTGTTATAACGATCCTATAGGTTTATGTGTTTGTCATATTGAGCCTATAGGTTTGTGTTGTTGTTATAATGAGTCTATTGGTTTTATGTTTGTCATATTGAGCCTATAGGTTTTTGTTGTTATTCTATTGATCCTATAGGTTTGTGTTGTTGTTCTATTGATCCTATAGGTTTGTGGTGTTGTCATATTGAGCCTATAGGTTTGTGTTGTTGTTCTATTGATCCTATTGGTTTGTGTTGTTGTTATAATGACTCTATAGGTTTGTGTTGTTGTTACACTGAGCCTATAGGTTTGTGTTGTTGTTATAATGAGCCTATAGGTTTTTGCTGTTGTTATAATGAGCCTATAGGTTTGTGCTGTTGTTCTATTGAGCCTATAGGTTTGTGTTGTTGTTATAATGAGCTTATCGGTTTGTGTTGTTGTTATATTGAGCCTATGGGTTTGTGTTGTTATTCTATTGAGAATATAGGTTTGTGTTGCTATATTCAGCCTATAGGTTTGTGTTGTTGTTACATTGAGCCCATAGGTTTGTGTTGTTGTTATAATGAGCCTCTAGGTTTGTGTTGTTATTGAGCTTATAGGTTTGTGTGTGGTGACATTGAGCCTATAGGTTTGTCTTGTTGTTATAATGAGCCTATAGGTTTGTGTTGTTGTTATAATGAGAATATAGGTTTGTGTTGCTATATTGAGCCTATAGGTTTGTGTTGTTGTTACATTGAGCCCATAGTTTTGTGTTGTTATAATGACCCTGTAGGTTTATGTTGTTGTTATAATGATCCTCTAGGTTTGTGTTGTTGTTATATTGAGCCTATAGGTTTGTGTTGTTGTTATAATGAGCCTATAGGTTTGTGTTGTTATTGAGCCTATAGGTTTGTGTTGTTGTTCTATTGAGTCTATAGGTTTGTGTTGTTGTTCTATTGATCCTATAGGTTTGTGTTGTTGTTATAATGAGCCTATAGGTTTGTGTTGTTATTTAGCCTATAGGTTTGTGTTGTTGTTATAATGACTCTATAGGTTTGTGTTGCTATATTGACCCTATAGGTTTGTGTTGTTGTTATAATGAGTCTATAGGTTTGTGTTGTTGTTATAACGATCCTATAGGTTTATGTGTTTGTCATATTGAGCCTATAGGTTTGTGTTGTTGTTATAATGAGTCTATTGGTTTTATGTTTGTCATATTGAGCCTATAGGTTTTTGTTGTTATTCTATTGATCCTATAGGTTTGTGTTGTTGTTCTATTGATCCTATAGGTTTGTGGTGTTGTCATATTGAGCCTATAGGTTTGTGTTGTTGTTCTATTGATCCTATTGGTTTGTGTTGTTGTTATAATGACTCTATAGGTTTGTGTTGTTGTTACACTGAGCCTATAGGTTTGTGTTGTTGTTATAATGAGCCTATAGGTTTTTGCTGTTGTTATAATGAGCCTATAGGTTTGTGCTGTTGTTCTATTGAGCCTATAGGTTTGTGTTGTTGTTATAATGAGCTTATCGGTTTGTGTTGTTGTTATATTGAGCCTATGGGTTTGTGTTGTTATTCTATTGAGAATATAGGTTTGTGTTGCTATATTCAGCCTATAGGTTTGTGTTGTTGTTACATTGAGCCCATAGGTTTGTGTTGTTGTTATAATGAGCCTCTAGGTTTGTGTTGTTATTGAGCTTATAGGTTTGTGTGTGGTGACATTGAGCCTATAGGTTTGTCTTGTTGTTATAATGAGCCTATAGGTTTGTGTTGTTGTTATAATGAGAATATAGGTTTGTGTTGCTATATTGAGCCTATAGGTTTGTGTTGTTGTTACATTGAGCCCATAGTTTTGTGTTGTTATAATGACCCTGTAGGTTTATGTTGTTGTTATAATGATCCTCTAGGTTTGTGTTGTTGTTATATTGAGCCTATAGGTTTGTGTTGTTGTTATAATGAGCCTATAGGAATGTGTTGTTGTTATAATGACTCTATAGGTTTGTGTTATTGTTATATTGAGCCTATAGGTTTGTGTTGTTGTCATATTGAGCCTATAGGTTTGTGTTGTTGTTCTATTGATCCTATAGGTTTGTGTTGTTGTTATAATGAGTGTATAGGTTTGTGTTGTTGTTATAATGAGTCTATAGGTTTGTGTGTTTGTCATATTGAGCCTATAGGTTTGTGTTCTATTGATCCTATAGGTTTGTGGTGTTGTTGTATTGATCCTATAGGTTTTTGTTGTTGTTATATTGAGTCTATAGGTTTGCGTTGTTGTTATAATGAGCCTATAGGTTTGTGTTGTTATTGAGGCTATAGGTTTGTGTTGTTGTTCTATTGAGCCTATAGGTTTGTGTTGTTGTTATAATGAGCCTATAGGTTTGTGTTGTTATTGAGCCTATAGGTTTGTGTTGTTGTTATATTGAGTCTATAGGTTTGTGTTGTTGTTCTATTGATCCTATAGGTTTGTGTTGTTGTTATAATGAGCCTATAGGTTTGTGTTGTTATTTAGCCTATAGGTTTGTGTTGTTGTTATAATGACTCTATAGGTTTGTGTTGCTATATTGACCCTATAGGTTTGTGTTGTTGTTATAATGAGTCTATAGGTTTGTGTTGTTGTTATAACGATCCTATAGGTTTATGTGTTTGTCATATTGAGCCTATAGGTTTGTGTTGTTGTTATAATGAGTCTATAGGTTTGTGTTGTTGTTCTAATGAGTCTATAGGTTTTATGTTTTTGTCATATTGAGCCTATAGGTTTTTGTTGTTGTTCTATTGATCCTATAGGTTTGTGTTGTTGTTCTATTGATCCTATAGGTTTGTGGTGTTGTCATATTGAGCCTATAGGTTTTTGTTGTTGTTCTATTGATCCTATTGGTTTGTGGTGTTGTTGTATTGATCCTATAGGTTTTTGTTGTTGTTATATTGAGTCTATAGGTTTGTGTTGTTGTTATAATGAGCCTATGGGTTTGTGTTGTTATTGAGGCTATAGGTTTGTGTTGTTGTTCTATTGAGCCTATAGGTTTGTGTTGTTGTTATAATGAGCCTATAGGTTTGTGTTGTTTTTGAGCCTATAGGTTTGTGTTGTTGTTATATTGAGCCTATAGGTTTGTGTGTGGTGACATTGAGCCTATAGGTTTGTCTTGTTGTTATAATGAGCCTATAGGTTTGTGTTGTTGTTATAATGAGTCTATAGGTTTATGTTGTTGTTACACTGAGCCTATAGGTTTGTGTTGTTGTTATCATGAGCCTATAGGTTTGTGCTGTTGTTCTATTGAGCCTATAGGTTTGTGTTGTTGTTATAATGAGCTTATCGGTTTGTGTTGTTGTTATATTGAGCCTATAGGTTTGTGTTGTTGTCATAATGACCCTATAGGTTTGTGTTGTTGTTATATTGAGCCTATAGGTTTGTGTTGTTGTTCTATTGAGAATATAGGTGTGTGTTGCTATATTCAGCCTATAGGTTTGTGTTGTTGTTACATTGAGCCTATGGTTTTGTGTTGTTGTTACATTGAGCCTATAGGTTTGTGTTTTTGTTATAATGAGCCTATAGGTTTGTGTCGTTGTTCTATTGATCCTATAGGTGTGTGTTGTTGTTCTATTGATCCTATAGGTTTGTGTTCTTGTTACATTGAGCCTATAGGTTTGTGTTGTTATATTGAGCGTAACGGCTCGTGTTGTTGTTATATTGATCCTACAGGTTTGTGTTGTTGTTATAATGATCCTCTAGGTTTGTGTTGTTGCTATATTGAGCCTATAGGTTTGTGTTGTTGTTACATTGAGCCTATAGGTTTGTGTTGTTGTTACATTGAGCCCATAGGTTTTGTGTTGTTGTTATAATGACCCTATAGGTTTATGTTGTTGTTATAATGATCCTCTAGGTTTGTGTTGTTGTTATATTGATCCTCTAGGTTTGTGTTGTTGCTATTTTGAGTCTATAGGTTTGTGTTGTTGTTACATTGAGCCTATAGGTTTGTGTTGTTGTTACATTGAGCCCATAGGTTTGTGTTGTTGTCATAATGACCCTATAGGTTTGTGTTGTTATATTGACCCTATAGGTTTGTATTGTTGTTATAATGAGTCTATAGGTTTGTGTTGTTGTTATAACGATCCTATAGGTTTATGTGTTTGTCATATTGAGCCTATAGGTTTGTGTTGTTGTTATAATGAGTCTATAGGTTTGTGTTGTTGTTATAATGAGTCTATAGGTTTTATGTTTTTATCATATTGAGCCTATAAGTTTTTGTTGTTGTTCTATTGATCCTATAGGTTTGTGTTGTTGTTCTATTGATCCTATAGGTTTGTGGTGTTGTCATATTGAGCCTATAGGTTTTTGTTGTTGTTCTATTGATCCTATTGGTTTGTGGTGTTGTTGTATTGATCCTATAGGTTTTTGTTGTTGTTATATTGAGTCTATAGGTTTGTGTTGTTGTTATAATGAGCCTATAGGTTTGTGTTGTTATTGAGGCTATAGGTTTGTGTTGTTGTTCTATTGAGCCTATAGGTTTGTGTTGTTGTTATAATGAGCCTATAGGTTTGTGTTGTTTTTGAGCCTATAGGTTTGTGTTGTTGTTATATTGAGCCTATAGGTTTGTGTGTGGTGACATTGAGCCTATAGGTTTGTCTTGTCGTTATAATGAGCCTATAGGTTTGTGTTGTTGTTATAATGAGTCTATAGGTTTATGTTGTTGTTACACTGAGCCTATAGGTTTGTGTTGTTGTTATAATGAGCCTATAGGTTTGTGCTGTTGTTCTATTGAGCCTATAGGTTTGTGTTGTTGTTATAATGAGCTTATCGGTTTGTGTTGTTGTTATATTGAGCCTATAGGTTTGTGTTGTTGTCATAATGACCCTATAGGTTTGTGTTGTTGTTATATTGAGCCTATAGGTTTGTGTTGTTGTTCTATTGAGAATATAGGTGTGTGTTGCTATATTCAGCCTATAGGTTTGTGTTGTTGTTACATTGAGCCTATGGTTTTGTGTTGTTGTTACATTGAGCCTATAGGTTTGTGTTTTTGTTATAATGAGCCTATAGGTTTGTGTCGTTGTTCTATTGATCCTATAGGTGTGTGTTGTTGTTCTATTGATCCTATAGGTGTGTGTTGTTGTTCTATTGATCCTATAGGTTTGTGTTCTTGTTACATTGAGCCTATAGGTTTGTGTTGTTATATTGAGCGTAACGGCTCGTGTTGTTGTTATATTGATCCTACAGGTTTGTGTTGTTGTTATAATGATCCTCTAGGTTTGTGTTGTTGCTATATTGAGCCTATAGGTTTGTGTTGTTGTTACATTGAGCCTATAGGTTTGTGTTGTTGTTACATTGAGCCCATAGGTTTGTGTTGTTATAATGACCCTATAGGTTTATGTTGTTGTTATAATGATCCTCTAGGTTTGTGTTGTTGTTATATTGATCCTCTAGGTTTGTGTTGTTGCTATATTGAGTCTATAGTTTTGTGTTGTTGTTACATTGAGCCTATAGGTTTGTGTTGTTGTTACATTGAGCCCATAGGTTTGTGTTGTTGTCATAATGACCCTATAGGTTTGTGTTGTTGTTGTATTGAGCCCATAGGTTTGTGTTGTTGTCATAATGACCCTATAGGTTTGTGTTGTGTTACATTGAGCCCATAGGTTTGTGTTGTTGTCATAATGACCCTATAGGTTTGTGTTGTTGTTATATTTAGCCTATAGGTTTGTGTTGTTGTTCTATTGATCCAATAGGTTTGTGTTGTTATAATGACTCTATAGGTTTATGTTTTTGTTATATTGAGCCTATAGGTTTGTGTTGTTATATTGAGCCTATAGTTTTGTGTTGTTGTTACATTGAGCCTATAGGTTTGTGTTATTGTTATAATGAGCTTATAGGTTTGTGTCGTTGTTCTATTGATCCTATAGGTTTGTGTTGTTGTTCTATTGATCCTATAGGTTTGTGTTGTTGTTATATTGAGCGTATAGGTTTGTGTTGTTCTTATGTTGAGCCTATAGGTTTGTGTTGTTATATTGAGCGTATAGGCTCGTGTTGTTGTTATATTGATCCTATAGGTTTGTGTTGTTGTTATATTGAGTCTATAGGTTTGAGTTGTTGTTACATTGATCCTATAGGTTTGTGTTGTTGTTATATTGAGCGTATAGGTTTGTGTTGTTGTTATATTGTTCCTATAGGTTTGTGTTGTTGTTATATTGAGTCTATAGGTTCGTGTTGTTGTTATATTGATCCTATAGGTTTGTGTTGTTGTTACATTGAGTCTATAAGTTTGTGTTGCTGATCCTATCCTGGTCACAGTTCCTCCTCTTCCTCTCTCATCATGTTCTGTTTCACTTCCTTTACTAAACCTGATCTATGACTGCTGCTTCTGTTCATGTTAGTCTATGTCAGTGCAGCCATTAAACAGGGTCAGGTGATATTTATATTTAAATGTTAGCTCCTCCACTAATAAAAATAAAAATGAAAATACTCCATTTTAACCTGCATTTAAACCCTTTACACAAACTGAATTGAAATAAAAGTATTTAAACTTTAGTTTAAGTTTACCAGTCTGACATCAGATGGATGAATTAATGTTAGCTAACGAGCTCATTATTTAACTCACATGAACCAGCTGCATCAGACGCCACAGAGGAGCTGTTAGTCAGCTGATGTCTGAAGATCACTAAACTACCAGCAGTCATCTAGTTAACTTCTATAGTTACTCTGACACGTCACAGTGGATTCAACTTCCTGTCCAGTTTGTTGACATAATCAGAGAACTGCCATGTTGACCAAAGATTTTTAGTGAGGAAGATATCATTCACTCCACCCATCCCAACACAAACAAACATGGTTACATTCACAGTCGGTGATCTGCACGTTGTACGATATCTTTGCAGCAACACAGTGCCTTTCAGAACAGCACAGAGGCTCCCAAAAGCCAACCATTATTTTTGAATGAATATCTGACTATATTTTGCATATAAAAAAACGTTTTTGGCCTGTTGTTGGCCTGGCGGGGGTCTCGTTGTATAATGTCTGTATAATGGAAACCCTACCTTGAGTTGGCTCTTCCCCTTCTCTCTCTCTCTCCCCATCAATCTCCTCATCCCTCTCTCTATCTCTCTCACCCCAACCAGTCAAACCAGAGGCTCCGCCCACCTTTAGTCTTGGATCTGCTCCAGGTTTCTTCCTGTTAAAAGTCAGTTTTTTCTCTCCACTGTCTCCATGTTCTTCTCATGGAGGATTGTTGGGTCTCTGTAGAATAAAGAGTCGGTCTAGACCTGCTTTTTTTGGAAAGTGCCCTGATATAACTTTTGTTGTGATTTGGTGCTATACAAATAAAATTGATTTGACTTGACTTACAGATAGTGACTACATTTATCCTTTGAAAAGGATTTTATACGATGCTAATGTCTGTTTGTATACTGAAAAAGAAAAATGACCAAACAACATAACTAGTGACTATAAATATGTGAAGGAAGCAAAATGATTTAGATCATCTATATCCCTTAATGTCTTGCTTTATAATAACATTAATCTCTTTTTAGCTCTGCTTTGGTCTCCACCAGCTCCTGAGGCAAATATATGTGTGTAACTTTGTCTGCCTGCTGTTTGGTGTTGGCCAGGTGGATTTTTAATGTTTATCAAAGCTAAACAGCTGCCTGAGAAACAACGTTGATGAGAGTATTGAGACTGAAATGTAATAATCTGGCATCAAGGATCTTTAAAGCAAACACCGAGCAGATAGATGTAAAATGCTCCACAGATCCGAGGGGAGAAGACAGAGCAGGTTCAGACCTTCACATTACACAGTCCATTTACACATAGTGGCTGCTGTAAGCTTTAACACACACCTATTGTGTAAATGATGAACCAGATGTTGTCAAAGACATAAAGCTCAACACATCAGACAGCATCCTACAGTCTGCCAGCCCATAATACTTCTGACCCACCCTCAGTCTCTATAGCAGTTTCACACATGTGAATCCTCTGTCTCTCTAAGCTTCTAATTTGTCTAAAGTACACACACCATTATACTATTTTTTTACCTCTTTGTCTCTCTGCTGCTCTGTCTTTTCTGTCTCTCTCTTACTTGCTCTCTCTCTCTCCTGGCTTTTTTTTTTGTGTTTTGCAGGGCTGATGTCATAGTGCCTATTTTCTTTTAGCAATGCAGAACCAGCAAGACAGGGATAGATAGAGAGAGGGAGAGAGAAGAGAAAAGACGAGTACTGGTTTCCAGAAATAGCTCCCAGCAGCAGAGCAGCAGCAGCAGCAGCAGCAGCAGCAGCATCAATAGCATCAATAGCATCAATGTGAAGTGGGAGCGTTAGAAACAAAGGCTGGACTTCAAACTATACCCTGTCTTTATGAACCTTTTTGTTCATTATTAGCCATGAAAAATGTTGGTCAGAACATACTGTAGCATCTTTGTGTTATTAGTGATAGAGAAAATGTGATAATGGTGGTAAATGTCATCAGAGGAAACGGATGGAGGAGCAAAGGGAGGACCAGTTAAGTAAAGTAACTAATTATCCGCTGTGAAAACCACAGGTATTATCAACCAGCAGACTAGTTTTACTTTTGTTAAACCTCCATTTTTTATGCTTAGTTCCTGCAGTTTGCACCACACCTGTCAAGTTTAAGGTGGACTGTTTTCCTTTTTCTGTTCATGCTAAATATTCACTTCTTCTTGTGTTTGTTCCAAACTAATGGACACATAAAACACTTCCTGTGTAG
>CM075197.1:2037500-2102500 GCA_037577475.1 Chaunax sp. Z400 | reverse complement strand
TAAGTGAAGAAATCATGAAACGTGTGACTCCTGACATGAACACATTAAACAAACAGAAAGGCCATATTTCCATCATGATGACTGGAACTCTCTTAATGAAGTCATCTTGTTATGTCCTCTCCTGCAGTGCTTTGATACCAGAGGTAGGGCCACCAACTGTAAATGAATCTGTATCACATTATCAGATAGAAACATGAAATAAGTTACATTTTCTTTTAACAATTTCCTGGAAATGTGCTTAAAATGTGCACCTTATTTAGATGGACACTTAAAATGTAGAGAATGTGTCATAGAAATCTGTGGATGTGAGTATGCTAAATAAACAGCGTCAGGCTCTACTAATACTGCTTCTGTATTCCTCCATACCACACATATTGTTTAAAGCTTGATGAATTCTTCCCTCTCACTTCACATTGGTTCAGCCAATGTCAAAATCAGTCCTTCACAGTGATTACCATTAGTCGAGGCTACAAATCCAGATCAGTACAAGGCGGTTGCAGTTTGTCACTGATTGAGGTGATGGACACGTTTACAGTTGAATGTTTCCTATTATTCTATGTTCTTTACAGGGACAGGCTGCTCCTGCTCCTCCTTTTTTTCCATTTTTCTTCATATTTGTTGTGCTGCTATAAATAACAGCAGGTTTCTCTGATCATTTGTCTCTCAGAATATGTATAACATGTTCTCCAGTGTCCTTTTTTTTACCTGTGTGTGTGTGTGTGTGTGTGTGTGTGTGTGTGTGTGTGTGTGTGTGTGTGTGTGTGTGTGTGTGTGTGTGTGTGTGTGTGTGTGTGTGTGTGTGTGTGTGTGTGTGTGTGTGTGTGTGTAAGGGGGTGTATATGTGTAATGAATGACGTAGTAGTACTCTGATTATATTCTCCAGACTAACCAATGACTCTCTCTCTCTTTTCTCTGTCCTGCAGTGGTGGAGGTGAAGAGCAGCCTCCAGCCTGGCATGCAGAGTCCAGTAGGAACAGCCAGCGAGCAGAGAGGAGGAGGAGGTGGAGAGGGTGGTGAGTAGGGAGGCCTCTAAGAGTCCTTGAGGGGTTTCAAAAAGGGTTTGATTGATTGGGATGATGGCTACCTGAACGTGGACCAGCAGACTTTACGCAAGATTTTAGGGGATTTGCAGGTTCTTATGGGTAGAAGGGTTACTTTAAGGGGAACCAATCAGATTTTAGACATCAAAGTCTGTTTAATACTGCATAAGTGAGACAAGTTGTTTCAGGGTTGGGTCTGGAGTTAGAAAGAACTTAGCAGATCTCTGTAGGCCGGTCCTTATCTCTGTTTGAGGGTAAAACCCTTCAGGCTACACTTGTTGCTACTAGCATAGCAAACCCACATTTCAGACTGAACTGTTGGTGGTCGAGTTACATTTTTGAGAAAGAAGAAAAGTGCAAAAGATGATATGTCCAGTTCTGCTACATCAGTGTTCATCCTGAAAAAGCTAGCATTGGTGGAGTACTTCTTTAGCGATGTTCTTCAGTCAACTAGTGCAGTGCCTGTTCTAAACATGCCTCAACATACCACAGTAACGTTCTATTAAGTGACCTGCAGTCAATGAGCCACAGCATGTAAGGACTGGCTGCAGACGTAGGAGAGGACACGCCAAAGACCTCGGACCACAGAGACCTGAAGGACAATCAGGATTTTTACTTAAGCATTTGACTTGAAACATATACCGGTTTTATGCTTAATAGAGTATGCAGTCAAAATGATGACTGACAAATGTATGTTTGCATACGTGTGGGGCAAAGAAGAGAACTGAAGTGATTAACAGACTGTAACAACAGTTTAAACCATTTCCTCACACATACATGACCCTTAAACTAAACAGAAAATATAAAACAATAAAATAATAATGCTGTGATGCAGAGCTTATAATGAACCACAATGTTTATGTCTGTTTAAAAAACTCCCACACTTTATTGGTGCAGTCTCTTAGATAACAGCAGCGGTGCACAAATGAGTGGTAATAAACAAACATTAATGAATAAGTAAAAACAGTAGAGTGGACTCGTGGTGCTGTGCAGTCTGTCTGACAAAGCGCTCTGGTGTTTTCACTTCCAGTGCTGCATAGATCAGTTGTACTGCTGTAATAAGACATGTCCAGTTTGCAGGGCTTACAGAGAACCACTTTGTTTAGTCTCTATCTAAAATACTCCCACACTGTAGATGATCGAGGGCAAGATACTTAGCAGCAGCTTGTTCTCCCGAGGAATCATGTGGTGCCATCGTCATTACCAATGACTTCACTTACATCAGTACGTCCCAGCCCCCGCTTCTGCACACTAAATGTATTAATATTGACTGTGTTGCATATCCAAATTGTACCAAAGTTGACAAAACAATTCTTTTGGCCCCCAGCAACTCATGTGCCAAGTTTGAAGTAGATCAGATGAAAGGTTCTCACAATAGTCCAATTACAGATACACAGAGATTCGTCACATTGTAGTAAGATGCATGAAACAGGGATGACAACCTTCTGCAAATCCACACAATTCTGCTTTTTATCAAGTCAAACTGGCTCTTTCTGTTGTTAAAATTGGTGCAGTTGTTTCTATGCAGTCCTGCCAACAGCAAACAGACTAACAAACTAACATTTAATTGTTTCTGGCTACTGAGGCCAGTATCTTAGTCAATGCCTGTGGCCGAAGTTCTTTCCACAACTTCTGAAAAAAGTGAGCTGGGTTATTCTGTCTTCAATGAAAACAAAACTTCCTGAGATATCACTAAAAATGAAGCATATTCATTTTTATTTTCAGCAAAAAGAGATTTGAATCAACACAGTGCATATTGGTTATACAGAATGTACTGTATGTATGTATGTGTTTGATGATCAGGCATTAGACCAAGCCTTGACAGTGTATGATTAACAGTTACCCAAGTTTCAGTTTTGCATGAATAGGCACACACCCTCCCTCCTCTATTTATTGACCAACTTATAAATAGTTTAGATTCAAGATGTTTATTGTCACACTGGTTATACAAGTACAATTGTGTGAAAACCCTTTGCTGGGAAGCTCCATAAGAAAAAGAGTAAGTTAAGACACACAACAAAAACAGATACGGAGCTCCTCACACGTCGCCCTCTCTCTACAGCACCATCTTATCATTCATTTAACATTCAAGATTGCTCACCAAATATGCATCAATTTTTAACATTTTGAATACATCTACAACCCCGTTTCCTAAGTAGTTGGGATGCTGTGTAAAATGTAAATAGAAACAGAAATTGATAATTTTCAAACCATTGAAATTCCATATTTAATAGAAAATATCACAAAGACAACGTTTAAATTGTTGAAAATGATAAATTTCATTGCTATTTGAAAATTATCTGCCCATTTTTAATTTGATGCCAGGAGCACGTTTCAGAAAAGTTGTTACCATGGCAACAAAAGACTGTAAAAGTAGTGAAATGCTAAAAGAAGACAGCTGGTGGAACATCTCAACATTAATGAGGTTAACTGGCAACAGGTTAGTAGCATGATTGGTATAAAATGAGCATCAGAGTCTTTCTGAAGTAAAGATGGGGAGGAGTTCACCACTTTGGATTTTATCGTCTACAGTAACAATATCATTAAACGAGCATCAAGCCTTAACAGAACTAAAAAACAATCCAGAAATCACAATCAGAGCTGCAGACAGGGGAGGAAGCATTGTGATCATGGATTCAAAAGATTACCGGAATTAAATGCTCATTCATGTAGACGACACTCAGTCCTGCAAAGAGTTAAGGAATAACCCAGTGAATGAAATCAAAAATGAAATAGACAGCCTCCTCAAACACGCCGTGGAATGTAACTGGATCTCATCAAAAGATTTTGAATTCCTGTCGGAACAATACCCCAGAACACCTATCCTATATGGAAATCCAAAAATACACAAAGATGCAGACAATCCTCCATTAAGAGCCATTGTTTCAGGCATATAATCTATTACAGAGCCATCATCAAAGTTTGTGGACTTCTTTCTGAAAGACCTGTAACATCCATACCATCATTTTTGAACGATACAAAGGATGTACTAAATTGTCTTCAAAACTGCACAGCAGACAATGCAACAATTCTTGTATCTATGAATGTGGAAAGCTTGTACACTTGCATTCCAAATGATATCGCCTTAACTTCTATCTCCAAATATCTTTCTCAAAGAGACCCTCATAGTTTGCCCCCAAATGAATTGTTACTAGAAATGCTCAAATTAATTCTAACGAATAACTATTTCAGATTTGAGGACTGCTATTTCCTTCAGACCAGGGGGAGTGCTATGGGAACAGCAGCTGCTCCAGTATATGCATCCTTGGTGGTGGCACATTGGGAGGAAAGATTTTTGGATGATATCCTGATATTTTGGAATGGAACTACAGAAGAACTCAAAATGTTTCACACATACATAAATTCAAGAAGCTCCTTTCTGAAATTCACCATGGAATTTAACCACAACACTATTCATTTTCTGGACTTGACCATCTCCAAGCATGAAGATGGAAGCATCCATAGGTCCATCTACAGGAAACCCATGGAACGAAACACGCTCCTCCACTACAACAGCAACCACCCAAAGCATTTGAAAGAAAACATACCTAAGGGACAGTTTTTACGTCTGAGGAGGAATTGTTCACAACTAGATGAGTTCAAACACAAAGCAGAAGAGATGAAATCAAGATTCAATGAAAGAAATTACCTCCCATCCATAATAAACAAAGCTTATGATCATGCTTTATCATCCTCAAGATCTGATCTACTCAAGCCCAAAATAAAATCTCATAAACCAGAAAGCGTAACCTTCATAACTGAGATCAACCACTGCCATCAGAAACTCCGGGACATGATAAACAGGCATTGGCATATCCTGCAAGCAGAACCATCACTACGTTAGATCACAGAAAGATCCCCTGTCCTATCATTCAGACCTGCACCAACCATCAGAGACAAACTGGTTCATACTTTTCAACCCAGCAAACCTAACTACACATGGCTTCACCTCAAAGGAAATACAGATGTGGTAAATGCAGTCACTGCCATAACAGTATAGGTAGAAAATGGAAAACAGTTTCTCATAAAACAAGTCATAAACTCAGTGATCTACATTAAGTGAGAGCACTTAAACAATGCATCTCAGAACATGAAACAGCCATTCACTCAGCAAACATGGACGATGCTACGGCCAAACACTAGCATGAAGCCAAACATGGCTCTCCAGACATGAACATGTGACTGTTCCAACCAGAAGGGGAAACCTACCAAAACTGCTGACTCAGAGAGAGATGTACTGGATTTCCACACTCAACACAATTTACCCTCAAATGTTTCCTATGAACAAATTTCAAATTATTGAAACATAGAATTAATTGTAAATTCTAAGTTGTGCTGCTTCACATGTTTTTATTTATTGTCATATCAATAAGAAGGATGCATTTGTGACCTCAGGAGGTATCATGTGACTGTTTGGGCCAATCACATAGCACTTCCTGTTTATAAATTACCTAATCTCCATTGTCTTTCATGCTCTGAAGAAGGCCACGAGGCCGAAATTGGCATGTTGTTTTGACAAGGCCAAAATAAATTGGTGTAACTGAGATCAGTCAACTTGCAATGGAATTTTGTTTGTGCCACCTTTTCACCTTTGAACACTCATCATTGGGATTATATTTTTTGGTTGAGCACAACAAACTAATATACTGGGAAGGCGTGTCCACTCCAAAGATCTTACAATATCATGAAAAGATTCAGAGAATCTGAAGAAATCTCTGTACCAAGGGAGAAAGCTGAAAACCAATATTGGATGGCCGTGATCTTCAGGCCCTCAGACGGCACTGTATTAAAAACAGACAGGATTCTGTAGTGGACATCACTGCATTAAAAACAGACAGGATTCTGTAGTGGACATCACTGCATTAAAAACAGACAGGATTCTGTAGTGGACATCACTGCATTAAAAACAGACAGGATTCTGTAATGACATCACTGCATTAAAAACAGACAGGATTCTGTAGTGGACATCACTGCATTAAAAACAGACAGGATTCTGTAGTGGACATCACTGCATTAAAAACAGACAGGATTCTGTAGTGGACATCACTGCATTAAAAACAGACAGGATTCTGTAGTGGACATCACTGCATTAAAAACAGACAGGATTCTGTAGTGGACATCACTGTATTAAAAACAGACAGGATTCTGTAATGACATCACTGCATTAAAAACAGAGAGGATTCTGTAGTGGACATCACTGCATTAAAAACAGACAGGATTCTGTAGTGACATCACTGCATTAAAAACAGACAGGATTCTGTAGTGGACATCACTGCATTAAAAACAGACAGGATTCTGTAGTGAACATCACTGTATTAAAAACAGACAGGATTCTGTAGTGGACATCACTGCATTAAAAACAGACAGGATACTGTAGTGGACATCACTGCATTAAAAACAGACAGGATTCTGTAGTGGACATCACTGCATTAAAAACAGACAGTATTCTGTAGTGGACATCATTACATTAAAAACAGACAGGATTCTGTAGTGGACATCACTGCATTAAAAACAGACAGGATTCTGTAGTGGACATCACTACATTAAAAACAGACAGGATTCTGTAGTGGACATCACTACATTAAAAACAGACAGGATTCTGTAGTGGACATCACTGTATTAAAAACAGACAGGATTCTGTAATGACATCACTGCATTAAAAACAGACAGGATTCTGTAGTGGACATCACTGGATTAAAAACAGACAGGATTCTGTAGTGGACATCACTGTATTAAAAACAGACAGGATTCTGTAATGACATCACTGCATTAAAAACAGACAGGATTCTGTAGTGGACATCACTGTATTAAAAACAGACAGGATTCTGTAGTGGACATCACTTCATTAAAAACAGACAGGATTCTGTAGTGGACATCACTGGATTAAAAACAGACAGGATTCTGTAGTGGACATCACTTCATTAAAAACAGACAGGATTCTGTAGTGGACATCACTTCATTAAAAACAGACAGGATTCTGTAGTGGACATCACTTCATTAAAAACAGACAGGATTCTGTAGTGGACATCACTGTATTAAAAACAGACAGGATTCTGTAATGACATCACTGCATTAAAAACAGAGAGGATTCTGTAGTGGACATCACTGCATTAAAAACAGACAGGATTCTGTAGTGGACATCACTGCATTAAAAACAGACAGGATTCTGTAGTGGACATCACTGTATTAAAAACAGACAGGATTCTGTAATGACATCACTGCATTAAAAACAGAGAGGATTCTGTAGTGGACATCACTGTATTAAAAACAGACAGGATTCTGTAATGACATCACTGCATTAAAAACAGACAGGATTCTGTAGTGGACATCACTGGATTAAAAACAGACAGGATTCTGTAGTGGACATCACTGTATTAAAAACAGACAGGATTCTGTAATGACATCACTGCATTAAAAACAGACAGGATTCTGTAGTGGACATCACTGTATTAAAAACAGACAGGATTCTGTAGTGGACATCACTTCATTAAAAACAGACAGGATTCTGTAATGACATCACTGCATTAAAAACAGAGAGGATTCTGTAGTGGACATCACTGCATTAAAAACAGACAGGATTCTGTAGTGGACATCACTTCATTAAAAACAGACAGGATTCTGTAGTGGACATCACTGTATTAAAAACAGACAGGATTCTGTAATGACATCACTGCATTAAAAACAGAGAGGATTCTGTAGTGGACATCACTGCATTAAAAACAGACAGGATTCTGTAGTGACATCACTGCATTAAAAACAGACAGGATTCTGTAGTGGACATCACTGCATTAAAAACAGACAGGATTCTGTAGTGAACATCACTGTATTAAAAACAGACAGGATTCTGTAGTGGACATCACTGCATTAAAAACAGACAGGATACTGTAGTGGACATCACTGCATTAAAAACAGACAGGATTCTGTAGTGGACATCACTGCATTAAAAACAGACAGTATTCTGTAGTGGACATCATTACATTAAAAACAGACAGGATTCTGTAGTGGACATCACTGCATTAAAAACAGACAGGAATATGTAGTGGACATCACTGTATTAAAAACAGACATCATTATGTAGTGGACATCACTGTATTAAAAACAGACAGGAATATGTAGTGGACATCACTGTATTAAAAACAGACAGGATTCTGTAGTGAACATCACTGTATTAAAAACAGACAGGATTCTGTAGTGGACATCACTGCATTAAAAACAGACAGGATACTGTAGTGGACATCACTGCATTAAAAACAGACAGGATTCTGTAGTGGACATCACTGCATTAAAAACAGACAGTATTCTGTAGTGGACATCATTACATTAAAAACAGACAGGATTCTGTAGTGGACACCACTGCATTAAAAACAGACAGGATTCTGTAGTGGACATCACTACATTAAAAACAGACAGGATTCTGTAGTGGACATCACTACATTAAAAACAGACAGGATTCTGTAGTGGACATCACTGTATTAAAAACAGACAGGATTCTGTAATGACATCACTGCATTAAAAACAGACAGGATTCTGTAGTGGACATCACTGGATTAAAAACAGACAGGATTCTGTAGTGGACATCACTGTATTAAAAACAGACAGGATTCTGTAATGACATCACTGCATTAAAAACAGACAGGATTCTGTAGTGGACATCACTGTATTAAAAACAGACAGGATTCTGTAGTGGACATCACTTCATTAAAAACAGACAGGATTCTGTAGTGGACATCACTGGATTAAAAACAGACAGGATTCTGTAGTGGACATCACTTCATTAAAAACAGACAGGATTCTGTAGTGGACATCACTTCATTAAAAACAGACAGGATTCTGTAGTGGACATCACTTCATTAAAAACAGACAGGATTCTGTAGTGGACATCACTTCATTAAAAACAGACAGGATTCTGTATTGGACAACGCTGCATTAAAAACAGACAGGATTCTGTATATATATATATATGTATATGTGTATATATGTATATGTATATGTGTATATATGTATATGTATATGTGTATATATGTATATGTATATATGTATATGTATGTGTATATATGTATATGTGTGTGTGTATATATATATATATATATATATATATTCCATGACAAGGACACGTCAAAAATAGCATGTCCAACTATCTAAGTTCAAATGGATGTGAAAAACAGGCAGGCTGGTGCTTTTAAAAGAGGGCAGATAAAACAGGATCAGGATGAGTAAACCTTGTCCATTGCTAATTTCCAGGTGGGGGTCCAGGAGATGGACCAGGAGGAGGAGGAGGAGGAGGAGGAGGTGGCCCAGTGGACCTAAGGACAGAGACCAGGGTAGGTTCTCTCTCTGGGAGTGCAGCGGCGGTGGACACAACCCTTAGAGAGCAGCAGCTCCAGCAGGAACTTGTGCTACTCAAACAGCAGCAGGAACTTCAGAAACAAATGCTGTTTGCAGAATTCCAGAAGAAACACGAAGTTCTTACAAGACAACATGAAGTCCAGCTGCAGGAGCACCTGAAGGTAGTTAGTCTCTGACCCTGTAGGTTAGTCCATGGGACACCAACCTTCCATAATGACTCATATCAGTTGTCAGTTGGTTTAGTATCCACCGCCATAGAAGAGGAATGGGGTCCATACCGTCTGTCTGTCATGTTTCCTTTCTAGGGCATAACTCAAAAACTATTTAATATTTTTTGACAAAACTTTGTTCACTCATCAATCATAACTTGAAGTGTGCTTTGCTATTCAGGGAGTTTTATAGTTTCTATTTTTTCTGTTTCCATTGATTAGATGTTGGACTTTGGCTCATTCTTGTAGCTGGTTTCATTTCCAGAGCAGATCTCAAATACTATTCTGTAATTTTCAACATAATTTCATATACCCAACAATCAAGTACTGAAGTGGCACCTTTTGCTATTTAGGAGCATTTATTGTTTATATTCTTTGTCTGCATGGTTATAAGATGAATTAAGGCTCATTCTTTGAGTGGGATTTGTCTCAGATGACAGTTTCTGGGGCAAACTTAATGTTATTCTACAGCCTGATATAACGGTCAGATTTTTAGCGCAGTGGAATACAGAGAACAATTCTGATTTTAAGCCAGTGAAGGCCGAAAAATATGAAGTAAACAAAAGGCCATTTTGAAATTCGGTGACGTCACATGGAAGTACGTCTTCCCCAAGGGCTTCCCCAGATTTCCAGGCCACGCAAGGCCCCACGTGCATGCGTGGAAGTTTCAAATCTGCAAGAACAAGGAGAAGAGAAAGCATGGACGACCTAAAATAACAGATAGTGCGAGAAAAAGGTGTCGAGTATCTGAACAAAAGAAACAGAGAGTAAAACTGGTAAATACTGAGAGCAGAAGGATCAATGGGAGCTACTGAAATCTAAATCTGCACACGCGCTTAAGCGACGGGAAGCTGCAGGGAAATGGCTGCCAGGTAGGAAATCCAGAACAAATCTACCCACGGAATTCCCTTTCATTAGGCATGTTTTTGTTTGAATTATGTATTGAAACTTGACCAAATAATAAAATGATATTTATTCATTGATATGCCGCATTTGGTGGAATGCATTTTGTACAGCTAGGCTGTTAGTTGAGTGGGAGTATACTTTTAAGCATTTTATCTATTTATTTTTATATTTTGAATGTCAAATTTTTTCTCAGATATGCAATTAACAAAAATTACAGCGAAAATACCTTAAAATTTTTAGTTTTTTGCATTTTGAAAAACTTACCTCAGGTGGGGATGCTAATGATAGTATTGATAAATACTAGCACTCACTCGGAGAGCGCAGACCTCTGCCAAGGCTGCTCAGTTTCCCCATGTTGGCATTTCACTCAAAAGCAAAAGTCCCATGATGCAACCCTCTGAATTAAGTCATTAGAAAGTTTGACAGGAAAAATTTAAACAAAGTCTTTGCAATTTACTAAAATCTTTATTTATTGTGGCTGTTAGTTGTTCATATTGTCATCTCACATAGATAAACTGCAATGCCACAACAGGTAATTGACACCTGTAACACTTAAGAGTTGTTATAAAGCCACACACAGAGGCAGGAGAAAAGGAAGTATATTAAAAAGGAGTAATGTTTTGTTGAAATTCATAAGCTGTTATATGGACATCAATCAATTAGATACATTTGTCAGGATGGAGACACTTTACATTACAAGTGTACATGTGGCAGTTTAATCCTATAATAATAAAAAATTAATTAAAAAAATTCCTGGATCCAGACGGTGATCTGGATCACCACCAAAATCTAATCGATTCTTCCTTGGGCCACTTCTGACATCTCCTGAAAATTTCATCAAAATCTGTTAATTAGGTTGTTTTTTTTATCCTGTTCACAAACAAACCAACAAACCAACCAACGCCGGCAAAAACATAACCTCCTCCCTTGGCGGAGGTAACTAGTAAATACCTAAGTTACTTTTTGCAAGAGGGGATTATAGCTGTATGCCCCTCAATCATTTTCAGGTCAGTAATAGGCTTTTGTCTTTCTTGAGTGAAATCCACACATAGCAGGGGATCCTGAGTATTTCATACTTGTAAGTTGTGTACGTGTGTGTGTGTGTGTGTGTGTATGCAAGCAACAACAGGAGCTGTTGGCAGCAAAACGACAGCAGGAGCTGGAGCAGAAGAGGAAACTAGAGCAACAAAGACATGAAGAGCAAGAGAAACATCGATTGGAGCAACAACTGCTGCTGCTGAGAAACAAAGAGAAAGGCAAAGAGAGTAGGTTATACAGCCACCATGCTACGTATGCACTGTATAAAGACAGTGAAGTGTCCTGATTGCTGCCCTGTCTCGTTGATGTGTTTTACAAGGTGCCATTGCCAGTACAGAGGTGAAGCTGAAGCTACAAGAGTTCCTTCTCAGTAAGAAAGAGCCCGGTATTGGCGGACTGATCCATTCCTTCTCCCCAAAGTGCTGGTGAGGATTAAGCTCTACCTGTCCCACTGTAACAATATATTTAAGGGCTGCACAATATATCCGTTCAGTATCGACATCGCAATGTGCCCATTTTTAATAGTCACATTGATACACAATGTCAAGAAAGGTACATTAACTCAAACACAACATGCTACAACTTTCTGCTTGATTATGCAGACATTTTAGCATTGTGAGAAATGGTAGATTAGAAATAACACAAAGTCCATCTGTAAGGTTAATTAAGACAGTGGTACTAAAGCTTTTTCAAGTCAAGGACCCCTAAACTGACATTAGACTATGGCCCCCATTAGATTTGTCCCTGTTGATAAATTCTGCTTTAAAATGTTTTATTATACAAAGTTATGAAAACAAAGGTCTTTAAATCTGTCACTGTGTTTCATATCCTTTAAATTACTGACTGATGATGATGATGAAGTAAGAAGCATCCTACACAGAGTTTTCTTCAAGAAGGACTACACATAAGAAAGGGTGTTGCTGTTTTAGCCCTAAAGTAGAAATTATGATGATGTATTGAAGTCATCCATGTTTGTAGTACTCTGACAGTCATGTTTGAAATAGTAAAATTTGAAATCCATAAAAATAGCACCATGATTTGATAAGATAAGAGATAGGATATTCTTTCTTAGTCCTACAGTGGGGTATATTCTCTTTATGAACATGACTTATTTTCATAGGCAACTTTCAGTGCATGAAAATGGTGACATGATGTCATGTCCAGTTCATTTCAACAGGAAATATTTTACTGATCCACAACATCACAATGTTAGGTTTCAGTGTCATTCACAAACTTTTTACCATTTGCACCACTGTTCAGTAATAATAATCTGTTAAACAGATGCACACAGTAACAAGAAATAACAAAAAATAACATGTTAGGAAATGGCTAAATTAAGTATAGACAGTACTGTATACAATTACAGCTTTGCAACAAATGAGTTTTATTTAAACACTTCATTACTTGCTGTTGTGACTCTTTTAGCAGCCAGCCAACCTTTGTGTTTATATGTGTGTGTGTGTGTGCATGTGTGTAGGGGAGCCCAGCAGCACACCTCCCTGGAGCAGAGGTCTCCTCCACAGAGTAACACCCCAGGAACTTCTCCCTCCTACAAACTGCCTCCACTGCTCGGCAACTACGAGGGCAAAGACGACTTCCCGCTCCGCAAGACGGGTAGGAGAGACAGAGTGGGAGAGAGAGAGAGGATGTGTGTGTGTCTGTGTGTGCATGTGTGGGAGAGAGAGAGGGTGTGTGTGTGTGCATGTGTGGGAGAGAGAGAGGGTGTGTGTGTGTGTGTGTGCATGTGTGGGAGAGAGAGAGGGTGTGTGTGTGTGTGCATGTGTGGGAGAGAGAGAGGGAGGGTGTGTGTGTGTGCATGTGTGGGAGAGAGAGAGGATGTGTGTGTGTGTGCATGTGTGGGAGAGAGAGAGGATGTGTGTGTGTGTGCATGTGTGGGAGGAGATAGAGAGAGGGTGTGTGTGTGTGCATGTGTGTATGTGTGGGAGAGAGAGAGTGTGGGAGAGAGAGAGAGGATGTGTGTGTGTGTGTGTGTGTGAGGTTGTGTGTGTGTGTGTGTGTGTGTGTGTGTGTGTGTGTGTGTGTGTGTGTGTGTGTGTGCGTGTGTGGGAGAGAGAGAGGGTGTTTTGTGTGTGTGTGCATGTGTGGGAGAGAGAGAGGGTCTGTGTGTGTGTGTGTGTATGTGTGGGAGGAGAGAGAGAGATGGGGCGTGTGTGTGTGTGTGCATGTGTGGGAGAGAGAGAGGGTGTGTGTGTGTGTGTGCATGTGTGGGAGAGAGAGAGGGTGTGTGTGTGTGTGTGCATGTGTGGGAGAGAGAGAGGATGTGTGTGTGCGTGTGTGCATGTGTGGGAGAGAGAGAGGGTGTGTGTGTGTGTGTGCATGTGTGGGAGAGAGAGAGGGTGTGTGTGTGTGTGTGCATGTGTGGGAGAGAGAGAGGGTGTGTGTGTGTGTGTGTGCATGTGTGGGAGAGAGAGAGGGTGTGTGTGTGTGTGTGTGCATGTGTGGGAGAGAGAGAGGTTGTGTGTGTGTGTGTGTGTGTGCATGTGTGGGAGAGAGAGAGGGTGTGTGTGTGTGTGGGGGGGGGGGGGTGTGTGTGTGGGAGGGGAGAGAGAGAGGATGTGGGTGTGTGTGTGGGAGAGAGAGAGGTTGTGTGTGTGTGTGCATGTGTGCTAGAGAGGGAGGTTGTGTGTGTGTGTGTGTATGTGTGGGAGGAGAGAGAGAGATGGGGCGTGTGTGGGTGTGTGTGTGTGGGAGGGGAGAGAGAGAGGATGTGGGTGTGTGTGTGGGAGAGAGAGAGGTTTTGTGTGTGTGTGTGCATGTGTGCTAGAGAGAGAGGTTGTGTGTGTGTGTGTGTATGTGTGGGAGGAGAGAGAGAGATGGGGCGTGTGTGGGTGTGTGTGTGTGGGAGGGGAGAGAGAGAGGATGTGGGTGTGTGTGTGGGAGAGAGAGAGGATGTGTGTGTGTGTGCGTGTGTATGTGTGGGAGGAGAGAGAGAGATGGGGCGTGTGTGTGTGTGTGTGTGTGTGTGGGAGGAGAGAGAGAGATGGGGCGTGTGTGTGTGTGTGTGTGTGTGTGTGTGTGTGTGTGTATGTGTGGGAGGAGAGAGAGAGATGGGGCGTGTGTGTGTGTGTGATTTGTTATGTAAGAGTAGTTCGACAAAAGACTGTGGAGGTGGAGTGTGATGTGTTTCTAGACTGTGTATGTGTGAGTCAGTGTGAGTGTGATGCATCAGGGAAGAGGTAGACCAGACTTTGAGATAAAACAGCCACCTTTTAAATGTGCATTTCCATTATGTGCATATAAAGACAGAAGGAGGAACTTGAAATATTGCAAAACAGGCTGAGATGGAACGGTTCATGTATTGGTAAAAACAACAAAGTGCAGAGCAAACAGACTTATAGAATAAATCATACATGAAGAATGGGACTTGAACATTCACTGAAGCCACTACATCACACCTGTGTGGACCAATGAGGAGACCCTTTTCAAAGCAATACCAGAAATGGATAATACCATACCCTTCACATTTTGTACATGTTTTGTTTGGTTTTTGTGTTGTTATGTCATATTGTTGTGCTCTCTTATTCTGCAGTATTTTAATGGCACCTGACAAGAGAACAAGTGAGATCAATTTCTTTACCTTGAATGGCCCACTTCCTTATATTTGTGTGACACTAGGGGATGAATTTGCAGTTTTTTCCAGATTTTTCCGCCCGACAACAGCCCTGTAAAGAGTCCTAAATATCCCAAAAAACATTTGTGAGCTGAACATTCATACTTATTTATAATTCACTGCCATTTTTTGAAAGAGCATTTTTATGCCCCCACCAAAAGGGGCATATAGAGTTCCCCTTGTCCGTCCGTCTGTCCATCTGTACCTCCGTCTGTAACGGGGTATGGTCTATCTACATCTCCTCGAAAACCGAGGAATGAAATTTCACAGATAGCAAGTAAACAATACATACAGTGTTTAATGTAAAACAAGAAACCATCATTTGCATCAAGGCAGAAAACCACAACTTTATCAAAACATAGTGCATTATGAATAAAAACATGCATTTAACACAAAAAGTTATCAGTCTGATTATAAAAAAGTCAACTTAAAAAAGAGGTTTTAAAACAATCAACAGACTGCTGATTTGATGGGAGGGCGAGGTTGTTCAGAGTTTAGGTGCTTGTGCTGCAAATGAGCAGTCACCTTTAGTTTGGAGTTTGGAGTTTGGTCCGTGGTACCATCAGAAGGCTCTGATTGGATGGCCTAAGGGGCCGGTCAGTGGTGTAGGGGGTCAGTAGCTCAGAGATGTAGACAGGAAGTGCTTTATAAGTGCTAAGGCCGCTAAAAGTGTGCATCTCATAACTGGTTTCTTCAGTTTGCTTAGTTTGACATTTTTAGCCACATTTGAACCTCGGCCATGTTCATGTCCATCTGCTGTCTTTCACCTATGATAGAGGTTATGGTCCATCCACATCAGTGTCTTTGGGCACAAATTTACTTGTTTCTGTTTGATAAGTATCACTGAAAAAGATTATAGTCAAATAAGATTAGACATTTTACCTAAAACTTTTTCAGGCAGCCTAAACCAATTAAAGCTGGATGTCATTTCCTCTTCCTGGTCCTTGCCCTCAGCCTTGACTTTTAGACCAAAGCTGCTTTAACATGCTGTGTCTGTAGCTGCTCATACACGAGCCTGCCAAAATGTAGTGTAGGATTACAAGACTGCCTGTGCAACTGTGTCTGCCTGATGGTCTCCTGTTAGCTAATCACCAGACACCTTAAAATACACCCATGAAACACAGTGAAACAAATATATGACTATGACACATTAAAATGAGAAAAACATAAGATTACAAAAAGACAAAATCAACAATACACAAAGGACACTACATATCCAAAATGTAGTTTTTATTTCACCTATATTCCAGACAGACTTACAACAAAGAGGGGTTGTTGGTCTCTCTCTCTCTCTCTCTTTGTGTCTTTGGGTCTCTCGTCCAGTCTCTGAGCCTAACCTGAAGGTGCGTTCACGCTTGAAGCAGAAGGTGGCCGAAAGGCGGAGCTCTCCACTCCTTCGCAGGAAGGATGGAACGATTATCAGCACCTTTAAGAAGAGAGCCATAGAGATATCAGGTGAACTCACACACACACATTCTTATATGATTATAGGCATTTCCATAGAAACATTTTCATTTTTGTATCAGCGACACAAGAGCAAAGAATGATTGTAGTTCTCAGATCAGTTCTGAGAAACACTGAGTACCACTGAGTGTTTCTCAGTAAGTGTGCGTTGATTGGTTGAACATGAGTCAATCCTGCACCGTCAACCTCCATTTTTTAACTCCCCAATGGGCTGTTGCTCTCAGAGGGCCCATTAACACAATGATTTTTTGAAATTGTAACCTTTTGATTGCATGACATGTAGTCTTATGAAAATGCCACCATTGGAGTTGCTTTTAATTGGCAAAAATGTCATTCTTGTGAAAACTGTGATGACACGGCGCCATTTCGCTCATGGCTATTATGTTTTCAGCCTTTTAGCCATGCACGGTCAGAACAACAGAAACAGTGGCGGACTGTTGAGTTTTGTTTGTGCTGCAGACTCTGCAGAGTTTATTAACTTGATGCTGTAGAGCCCAGGTTTACTCTGAGTAACGAACCCACTTCATCATCCATCCAGACAACATGGTCTGTTTTTGAGTCTGGATTAGCCTTCATTACATTGGTTGTTTACTCACCATGCTGTATAAGAAAGCCTTTGCATGCAGGCATGTGATGGTGTTATTCTGAGGTGTTGACTTGAAACGTTCCTTTTCCAGCTAATGTCCTAACATGCAAACTACAGCATTTTCTGTCATTTTTTTGGATCCATATGTACAAGCAGCGTTTTCACAATGTTGTCTTATGAACGCTGAACTTCTTTAAAAGGAAAACCATGTAAACCGGTCTCAGAAGTTCCTCAGAAATGTGTGGTCTGAAAACAGCTAAAGGTATATTTCTGACAAAAAATGTGAGGTTGAACAGAGAAAAAGTAACAGATGCTTATAAAATAGATCATTTTAATCATACATTACATATATCATTGATTAACTTGAACTTCCTCTCTCTCTCTCTGTCTGTGTGACTATGTCTCTCGACCAGTCTCCTCTCTCTGTAATAGTGCCCCAGGTTCAGGTCCCAGCAGTCCCAACAGTTCCAATTCAGCTATCGCCAATGGCAATACGGGATCTGTCCCCAACATACAGACTGAGGTACACACACAAACTCTTTAAGATTTAAAGCTCTACTCACTGTTTCATTTTCACCATTCATTTGTTTCTACTGGACACACTGCTGGAGCTCGTCTTCTTAGTTCACAGAGGTTCAACAAAGGTAAAGACAGTTTATTTGAGTATTTAACAAACAAGTGTTGACCAAAGGAAACAGAGGAAATGAAAATATATCGAAGCGGAACTGAAATAAGAAGACAATTATTTACTTTTTCAGAAAAAATTAAAGCAACTTTAAAGCTAAATTGATAATAAAGGGGGAAATGCCATTTAGAAACACAGAGTCTTAAGATGGAATTAAATGTGGTGATAGCTGGGAACGGAGCAGATGAGCACCATGTAATGGTGAGGATGAATTACCTCTGCCAATGTTTTTACATCTGTCTGTCTCTCTGTCTGTTAGCAGAATCACACAAAAACTACTAGATGGATTTGGATGAGACTTGGTGGAAGGGTTTGGCATGTAGCAAAGAAACCATCACATTTTTGAATGTGTCTGGAAAAAGGGGTGGATTCAGGAAAATGTTTCTACTTTTCTGAATGTTGTAAGATAGGGCTGTTTATGTCAATTACTCATAAACTGCTTGACAGATTACTGTGGAAGTGGGTGGAACGGTGAGACATGCACCATGGAAGAAACCATCAATTGTTGGAGTTGATCCAGATAAAGACGTAGATCCACTGTATTACTTTTCATCACTTTCTTTAACATTGTGAGAACCCTAAGGGTGCACATTTCTTGATGGAATTTGGATGAGGGTTTAAGTGAATGAAGAGAGACTGTTGGGCCTTTACAGAAGAAGGCAGTCGACCGAGTGCCCTTCTCGTTTCCTTCAGTTGCAGTGCCAGCTCATTAAGCTGGAGAATATTTTTGGACATCCATCATTTGACATCCTCAAATGAAATTAGACTAGAGATCGGGTGTTTCATTTTGTTTAAGGGGGAAACATAGCTGCATGTCATCAGTGGTTTAATGACAGGGAGTGTTATATTTTCTAAAACCAGATCCCAGCAGAAGCATACACAGTGCAAATAGGCCTTTAAATGGAATGGAGTGTATGCCACAAGCAACAGTATCTCCAACATGGAGGCGAGCACTGACGCAGCGGCTTACGGTTTCTTGTGTTTCGTTGGTATATGTGTGTCTACCTACTTGAATGTATATTTTTTATGACTTGAATGTCATGTAAATTGTCGTATGTATGTTGTTGTTGTTCATCACTAGGCCTGTGTGTTTCATGTGCACCTTAAGGAGTTTGCTCTTGTAATTTCATTGTACACTGTATAATGACAGCAAAGGCTTTCTATTCTTCTATTCTATTCTAACAGAAAAGGATGAAAAAAAACTTTAACAAATACTTCCTTAAAAGAACTATGAGGCGTTGCTTCCACTGAGCCAGTCGTCTCACTAGACTCATATTGAATTTGAGTGATTGTTTAACAAACTTAAGTTGTGAAAGTTGCACAGGAACCTTATTTCTGAGAGGCAGTCTGTGTATGTTAACAGGCACAATGAGGCTTGTAAATGCTGCTCCACTAGTATTGTCATTGATCCCAACAGGTGCAGCTGATGATTTAATTCTGATCCTGACTATAAACTGGACATGTGGATAATTTTGGCAGATGTGTTATTTTAGGTTGTTATTAAATATGCATATATGCAGCTAAGTCCAAAGAATGCAACCCTAGAAAGAGGATGCAGAGTGACTTATTGTGGAAGTTTAAAAAAAAAAAAGGTTACCATAGCAACTTGGATGAAACCCTCTCAACTAACACCTACAATGTAACCATTCTGCCTACGTGTCTGTCTGCAGCTGAGATCGCTCCATCAGACGCTGGGGGCTGATGGGACACTGAGTCCTCTGAATCTCTACACCTCGCCCTCCTTGCCAAATATTTCCTTGGGCCTCCCTGCCAACACACACATCACGGTGGGTCACCACAGCGCACACACACACACACACACACACACACACACACACACACGCATTCAATACTATCAGGAAGCTTTTCTTTGCATTTTAAATCACCTGCTGACTTTTACAAGCATGGGCCATAGATATAGATGTCATGTGACCTACAGTTACTACTTTGTCCGATGCAGCAGTTGCCACAGTGCTGATTGTGTCTTCCTTACCCAAACATATGGGGCTAACAATGATAATGCCCCCTCTCCAGCCCCCCCAGAAGCCGACCCCCCAGCAAGAGGCTGAACGTCAAGCCATCCAATCCCTACGAGGGGGTGGAGCACTCACAGGGAAGTTTCTTTCCACATCCTCTCTACCTGCAGGTAAGCCATGGATCATAAATTAAATTATCATTGTTTAATTATTGTGCAGTATATAAATGTGATATGACTCAGAGTCATCTTTATAGGAGGAATGCCTTTAACTAGTTTTAAAATTTCCTGAATTATTCTGAATTGGTAAAGTGTTAACAATGTTTCTTTGCAGGGGTGGGACATGATGTGGAGACTCCACCCCCCAGCTCTCATTCTGCCCATTCCTCCTTATTGCAACATGTACTTCTGCTGGAGCAGGCCAGACAACAGACGGCTATGCTAGCTGGTACACACACAGGCACAAGTACACTAAAGTCTATGCTAACATCTGCGGCAGCGCCCCCCCCTAGTGTCCAGCTCATTGTCTTTTTCTTATGACCCTTCACCCTCTCAGTCCCCATATACAGCCAGTCGCCGCTGGTTACGGCAGAGAGAGGCGTGTCCAGCGGCATACGGGCAGTCAACAAGCTGCCTCGCCATCGGCCATTGGCTCGGACCCAGAGTGCACCTTTGCCCCAGTCACCCCAAGCCCTGCAACAGCTGGTGGTCCAACAGCAGCACCAGCACTTCCTGGAGAAACACTACAAGGTCCACGCACACAAACACACTCACACACTGATGCACACATTTACACACTAACATTGGGGCGGCTGTGGCTCAGGGGGTGGAGCGGTCGTTCACGGAACAAAAGGTCGGTGGTTCGATCCTCAGCCCCTGCAAGTCCACAAGTTGAAGTATCCTTGAGCAAGATACTGAACCCCAATTTGCTCCCCGGGCGCCGCGTGTAGTGGCAGCCCACTGCTCCTCAGGGATGGGTCAAATGCAGAGAAAGAATTTCCCCATGTGGGACTAATAAAGGTATCATTATTATTATTATTATTATTATTATTACCTTGTGTTTTTTAGATGCTATCAAAAGGGGGAGAGCTTCCCCGACCGCCTCCCACCCACCCAGAGGAGATAGAGGAGGAGCTAACAGAGACCACTGACATGCAGGAGGACGATGGAGGGTCAAACCTTCACAGGTGTGTTATTTATAAAACACTCAACATGAACGACTGCATAATGTTTATTTGTATATATGTATATGTAATGTTTGTTATTTTTAAGTCGACCTTGTTATTCTGACCAATCAGGCTTCAGAAGGAAGGGTCAGATGACAGCATACCCTTGTCTGAGCAGCTTGGTGTACACATGAAGGGTGAGGAGGAGCATGGGGGCATGCACGTGACGGGGGAGAGCACCGAGAGTGAGCTGGATGAAGAGGAAGAGGAAGAAGATGTCATCCAGCTGAGGGAGGGTGACGAAGACGAGAGGGGAGGCTACACACAGGTCTGTGTGAGAATACAATCCTTTTCTCTGCAGACTCTGACTATGCTGCAGTCTGAATTCGAACATCTTGTATCTCAGCAGCTCCTCTCATCCACTTCTGTTTTAAGATACTCCCAACGAGGAGTATTTACACTTGGCAATGAACCAAAAATGTATTGAATATTACATGTACATGTAACAATATAATGTTTTAAGAGCACATTTCTGACCACCTCTGTGTCACTGACGGAAAACAAAAAAACATTATCGCAAGAAGGTAAATGAGTAGATTATCTAAATTAACATTACTTTGTTGTCCCAGACACAACAAATGAAATTTACACAAAATGATATTGAAGCAAACAGCATGAGAGTGAGAGGTGTATCTCTAAAAAGAGCTCCTTTTTTAAACAACGTTAAAACGTTAAAAATGTTATGTACACACAGCCAGCATTTGCCACACATTAATGACTGTTTGACCAAATAAGATGTAAAAGAATAGCTAGCATTTAGCTTAAAATAAATATGTCCTGATATCTTTAAGGGAGTTCAACCCTAAAAGTAATAAGTAGTAATCATCATCACTCTCACTGTGTTTGCTTTCTGACTCCTCACAGCTAACCCTCAGCCTGTTACTTCATCCAGACCTTAAATGTCTTCAGTTGAAGAACTGCTGAGCTTCAGTGCATTTGTGTTTCACTATTGATGCTGCTTCTTCTCAGTAACACTTTGTGCTTTGGTGAGCTCATAACATAACTTGAAGTTTTGGGTCCCAAAATATGTCAAAGCCTGTTTTCATGTCAAAGACCTATTATGACTGAATAACCTGCTTATATAGTGTCAGTACTGGCGTATTTGACCAGCTGGTTGTGTGCAAACAGTTTGAATAATGATGTTGTGCAGACTCAAGTGTGGACTGCCAAAACATGGAGAACTGCTCATAGAGAACTTGTATTCTGCCTCCTATTTATTCTGTTGTCTGGCATTTTAATCAGGTGATCAATCAGCTGGATCATTTCACATTTCACTTGTTCTTACCCTGCTGCGCAGCCCTTGTTTCCCTGAACTGTCAGTATGGCAGAAAATGTGCTTGTTCAGCACATCCAGGTTCTACAGAGGAGCAAGAAAGCTTCTGTTGTCTGTAACTTGTTGTTTTGGGTGTCAGACTGCTGTCAGTCATTTGCTGCGCCTTTACTCCGCCCAGCTGTTCTGTCAAAATGCTATGGAGTACTGGGGCTCTGTGTTGTTCCACCTCTGTGACAGCAGAGTAACAGTGCTGAACTGGACATCTGTATAAACATGAGGTGCAAAGACAACCATATGTGAAACAGATCAACTCTGTTGTTAGATCTAGCTTTTATCAACTGAGGCTTGTATCCGTCTTATACATGCTTTTATCTCTACCTGCTTGGGCTACTAATGCACTTTATATTGGTGTCAGCCAGGCCTCCCTCTCTCGACTACAGCTGGTCCAAAATGCTGCAGCTCGACTTTTAACTGGTACACGTAAACGAGAGCACATCACTCCTATTCTTGCCTCCCTCCACTGGCTCCCTGTACAGTAAGAATTCATTTTAAGATTTTCATGTTTGTTTTTAAATCTTACATCTCTGACCTTCTGCATCCCTGTGCCCCCTCGAGGTCTTTAAGGTCAGCTGAACAGGTACTTCTTGTCGTCCCAAAAACAAAGCTAAAGACCAGGGGCGACCGAGCGTTCTCAGCTGCAGCACCTAAACTCTGGAATGAACTACCCCTCCATGTTAGGACGGCCCCAACTCTGCCTGTTTTTAGAACACGTCTTAAAACTCATTTATACTCATTGGCTTTTAACTCAGTTTGACAGTTATGTGGTTGCTGTCTGTTTATCTTTTATTTATTTTCTTAGCTGTAGTTTTTAAGTTGTGTTCCTGTTTTTAAGATGTGTTCTTATGTATTTTTACTTATTTAGTTTAAATTATGTTTTATTAATGGTGTTTTATTTATTTGATTTGATTGTACAACACTTTGGTCAACCTCAGTTGTTTTTAAATGTGCTCTGTAAATAGAGTGGATTGGATGTAACAGAGGTTAATGATTGTTGTTGTCATGTTACTTCATTGCTAACAAAGTGCTGCTCAATACATATGTAGAACGTGACACTTGTCTTAGATGCTGCTGTGTTGCAGAACGACAGCTTGTTATTTAAAAACACACACCAGAGCTGCATCATTTTGCCTTTGTTTTGTTCAGTGTAAACAAACAAATGCAATGTTGTAGGGTCTTTTTGTTCCATCAACAGGTTGGCAATCTTACAGATTTATGCAAATACAGTTTGAAAATAAAGGATTTGATTGGCTGATTGGTTGTTCCATAGATGCTCAATTCACAGATGGAGCGACCAATCATGAAGCCAAAAATATGAAACATAAATAAATTCATAAATTCAATGCAGTGGATAGGACATGATTTACAGAGTAGATATGTAAAACAGACACAACCAATTGAATTTGCACATGGATGATGGTACGATGTAATACTAAAGAGCTGTTTTATAGTAACAAACTCAGATCATTTACATCACTGCTACTCCGGCACCACTTATTGTTTCAGCATCTTTCTTCTGACTGGTTTTAAGGCCAGCTTTCCAGCCCTGGTTCAGTCTCACTGCTCTCCCAAACTCATGAACAGCAGGAAGTTGTTTTCAGTGAAAAAGCTGTCACAAACCCATTGCTCACCACCTGCTCAGGACGAAACAGCAGACAGACAAAGTTAGAAAGTAGCCGGTGAGCACAGAGGAGCATGTAAGAGATGGATGCCCTTGAGGAGTAGTGAAGGTCCAACCAGAACAGGAGGAGAATGACTGATGAACTTGGCCAGAGACTCGTCTCCAAATGAAGGCTAATGTTGCTCCGTTTCTGTTGGATGTTATTAGCCAACTATTTGCCTCATCAACATGTTCAGCACTTTATGATGTGGAGTACATGCCTTTAGTTTACTTTCAGTGATGTCACATGACTCAGCATCAGTTGAGTTAGAGTTAGAAAAAAAGTGTATGCACACCTGAATCTGTGTAGTCAAGTGAGTCCAGTTAAGTTGCATTGTGGGTAATTTATTTAACCTTCAACATGTGTGAGTGGCAGTTAACACTTTTAGAAGCACAGGATGAGTCGTCAGAGGAAAGGTTTGACATGCTACAGAAACAGAAAAGATTGGGATTTGAACATAGAATGGCCTGTGTTGTGCAGTTTCAGCACTATTTTGCAGTTTCAACACTATTTTTTATCTTTCAGTGGCTCAACTATTTTATTGATCAAGTAACGTGGTAGCACCCATGTGAGCTACATTTCTCCCAAATCTTTTTAAAGCTCTAGCACAGCGGAGCTTTCTGCTGCGATCTGAAATAAAACTGCTAAGGATCAGTGAGCGGATGGACATGGATGTGTATGTGTAGCAGAAAGAAGCACTTCTGTGTGACGTGACATCATGTACCAGTCCTTAGACTCATGCTTACCACATCTCTGTCACATTGTTTTTAAAGTAGAGAGGACAGGTCATTGGTCCAGAAACAACTGAACTAAACATTTGTTCTTGCCTCTCTGTGTGACAGTTTTATTGATCACTGAGGTGGCAGTGAGTTAAGTTGGTTTAATGTAAAAAAATAAATAAATTAAAGCTGCAAGCAGCATTGGACGGGCCCTCGCACCCCGGCGCCTGTCGGGGCGTGTGCCAGTGCTGGCCTCATGACAACTCACCTGGATAAGCAAGGCTCTGTATTTTGTATGCACTCTGGACACTGAGGGAAGGATTGTGATTTACCTTATTTTGTCCACTATGTGGTGCTAGCCAACACTTAGTAATCTTAACTGATCTTTGACTATATCCTGTGAAGGCCACACTATGAACATTTTAAGTAAAACAAACAATGTTTGTCACATAAGACATTTTTACATTTATCAACAGGTGGCACTATCACTGTAACTGAATATTGTTGTTTAGGTGTCTTCAGGCCGTGACTCTCATTCAACATGTGAAGTTTGGGCCAGATTGGAACATTAACAGAGGAGTTATATCAACTTCCTGAAGCGAAGCGTCATCCTTCACCACAGGCCACACCTTCACCATTTACCAGCAGCTGATCATATTCACATTAAAGCATCATCAAGGCCTTAAAGCTCTTATGACATTTCCTGTTCCCAGCAAGTGGCGCTGTGACAAATACTGAATTTAGACGTGGATGTCTTCAGGGTGGGGCCGTCATTCCAGATGTGGAGGATGGCAAAGATTGGACCATGAACAGTGGAAATGTAACAACTTCCTGTTTCATGGCGAATGATAGAAATCCGCCGCGCTGCCATGGCCATACCTTTAAAGTTATGCAGAAGGTTTTGATAGCTTTTCATCATCGATTTGTTCAGATTTCACCAACCAAATTTCAAGTTCATAGAGCAAAATCCCTAGGAGTAGTTCGTCAAATTCCAATGCGTAAAAACGGAACAAAACCGGACATTCTATTCAAAATGGCGGACTTCCTGTTTGGTTTGGGTCATGGCACCAAGAGGCTTTTTGGTAGGTCTTGAGATGACACGTGTACAAAATTTCATACTTTTAGGTTAAACGCACAGCAGGGGCTGCTTATTTGAGGCACTCAAGGGGGCGCCATTGAGCCTTCTCGCCATGCCCAAACCTCACACCCATGTCAGACTGTACGTTTCACCACTCTTGACTAGTTTACCAATTTTCATAAAGTTTTGAGCATTTCTGACCTCGCAAAAACAATTTCATTCTTGATTTGATGGTGAGTGATCGAACTTCGCCACGCTGCCCCGCCATCGTAGTTTGATGTCATGAATGTTAGTGGAAGAAGCTTCACTTGAAAAAAGACAAACTCTCTTTAAATGTCTTGAAACCTGAGAGCTCTGCCGCCACCTGTCCGGTCAAACTGGAGCAGAGAGACTGACTTACACACACGCACACACACATATGTGACATCACCAGCTGGTGACTCAACCACTGGAGTCATCGCAGTGTGATGCTGCATGTCTGTGTATCTTGGACTTTGTGTGTTTTAGTGTCCACCCACACATGATGAGTCACCCTGTTCACAGCAGGGGGCACAGCTACACCCCCTATATATAGACACTACAGATAGGTGTGAGGTTGGTGAGTCCAAGGGTCGTGAAAACTAAACACAAGTGTAACAGTTGTTGTAGCAGCAATTTTTATCACTCAACGACCGACCTGTCAATCAGCCAGCATGTCAGTCATAAATGATGTCATGTGTTCATACACTGATGAGAATGATATTATTCCAGTGTGTGATGGTTGAAAGAGGGGGCAGACTGGTGTTAAGCCCTCTGTCTGACACAAACTCTCCTCCATCATGGCAGTGAATGATCTGATCTCCGACTCATCCCTCAGCTGTCAATCTTAACTTCTTCTCTCACCCCCTTTCCCATCAGACCTTGCAGCAGCTGGGTGTGTTCCAGTCCTTGTTGCCCCACAGACCCCTGGGAAGAGCGCAGTCCTCCCCTGCAGCCACTGTCAATCCCATCAAACACCTCTTCACCACCGGTCAGTTTTTGTGTGTGTGTGTGTTTCTTTTCTTTTTGATGTACATGTCTGTTATTGGATTAACATCTGACATCAGTGCCATCAGTCCACCTGCTGTAAGTCACCATGTCTGTTGCCTGGCAACAAGGAGCTGACTCTCTGTTGGCTGACCGCTCAGACAAACCCAGATACTTTAAATTCCTCACTAGTGTTTTGTCTACTGTGGTAGTCTTATTTCCTGTTTCATGAGAGCACTAGATCCAGTATGAGATCTCCTGTTTTGCTTCAGATTTGAATCATTAATTACTTTAATAATAATATAATAGTAATAATATTGTAGGCTATATACGGGGTATTTAATATTTTGCAACAAACCTTTCCACACACAACAACCACCTCCTGAAGTGGTAGCTTTTGCTGTTTAGGAACTTGTGTTGTTTGTATTTTTTGTTTCCATGGTTACCAGTTGAATTTGGGCTCATTCTGTGAGTGGGATTTGTCCCAGAAACCTGTTAATATATTTTCAGGAAACCTCATGTACACATTTCTCATGTACTGGTGAGGCACCTCTTGATGTTTGAGGAAGTTTAAGCATTTTTAATGATAGGCAATTAACAAGAATTACAATTAACAAGAATTACAATTAACAAGAATTACAATTAACAGGGACAACGTATTGATTCTACATCACCAAGTCTAAAAGTTTTGAGGTCGTTTTCAGCAATATGAAAACAACCTTAACGGGGTTTTGAGTATTTCATGCTTGTATTTTATGTTGTGTAATTATGGAGTAGGCTTAGTGTTTCATTATAATTCTTGACCAAGGATAGTGTTGTAAAAATACTAGTAAACACCTAAGAACCCTTGCACATGGGATCATAAGCCACATTTCTACTACGTAGTACCGGCTCCACTTGACTCATCTTGCCTTGGTATCGGGTACTTTTCTGCAGGTTGTTTTCCATTGCTGATGGTTCCTCCTCAGGGTAGATGGATGCTGCAAGAAACTGCTGTGACGTAGTCTTCATCATCATCATCTATGCAACACACCCCTCTGGTGATCCTCTCATCAGCTGTTTAAGACAGGAACGTCTGCACCTCCTCAATATAGCGGCTGCAATAATAAAAAAGTTGCAGTCACTAAAGTAGCTTCGCTGTTTGAGTGTGGCGGCCATTGATTTGTGCTGTGCAGGATATTCCGGGCATCGACCAATCAGTGATCTGTAATGATTCATGTGACCTTTTAGTACCTGCTTGGCTCGCTTGGAACTGCAATGGAAAAAAACAGGTACTTTTTACCTAATGGAAACCTAAAAAAGGCGAGTCGAGTCGAGCTGGTACTACGCAGTGGAAATGTGGCTGTAGCTGTACTGTACTCGTTTGCAATTCAGTGATAATAATTGGCCTTGTCTTCAATGAAATGCTCCTGTGGTGGAGATCAAGAGGATTTCATGCTTGTTTGCTGTTGCTGCTGTTTGCTGTCCTCATAAACTCAAGAATTTTGGAGGCATTTAATACCTGCATCAGAGAAGGGACAAGAGAGAGCTTTCAAGAAATGGGAGCAGATGAATGGAGAATGAAATGCAATAAAGGACATTATGATGATGTGGTCACTGTCAAACTTCAGGTCACTATTCACAGAACAGGTTCTAACTGGCCAAGTTATGGACTATTCCTGAGGTTTTGTTCTCTTGAGTAATTTACAAGGCCTTGTACCCCATAAGTCAGACCAGTGACAATTCATGAGATCTACTCACAGTCAGTAATATGCTGCAGATAATTTGGCTCATTTAGAATTTTGGGTTAATGCAACGATTGCAAATTATTAAATGTCCAGTCGAACAAATCCAAACAATCCAGATATACTGGAGGTGAAGGTTTCCACAACTCTGCTTAAACTGGTTATAGGAAACAAGCTGTTTGCTTCGTGTTGTCCATCAATGACTATTTTATTTCACATGAGCTGACCCAGACCTGTCAATCACTGTAGACATGGTGAGTACATATCATCCATAGCAACAGCCTGCCGCTTCTCATATCTCAGCAGTTCTGTGTTCCTCAGCAGCTTTTTGAAAAGGTCTTTTAAGCCTTTTAGGATGAGACATAGTGACAACAGCCTCTGTGAGTACGTCCTCAGGTCGGCCCAATATGAGTAGTATAACAAATATGTCTGAAAAGAGAACATGATCAAATAAAACAAGCCAAGAAATCTTTTTCTGAGCAAATTCTTAAATACTTTTGGAAGTAAAATTATTCAACCCCATTGTATATATGGTTTATTGGCAAAATATACTATTTATCAGCTGATTATAATAAACAAATCAAGCTAGAAAATTTTAAATAGATCAATATAACAGATATTACATGTGTTTTGTCCCAAATACAACACAAAATGCTACTTTTACTGACTACTGCAGTCTCTAAATGATTCAGCTCCCAAATGTTTTTTGCCAATGAACCTAATATACAATGGGGGTTGAATAATTTTGTTTCCAGCTGTATAACAGATTTATAGTAACAGCATAGACTTTTGAGTCTTTACAGAGAAAAGAGTGTTTGGTGCCTGGTTTCTGGCTAAAGCACAGACAAAGTTACAAAAACTACTGTGTGTCTCTGCCCTTAAATATCAAAGAAAAGAAATAACCTCTGTAAACTATGTGTGCTCTCTACCTGTAATATAAATAGGGGATTCAGTTAAAGCATTCAGAATGTGCATCATATCCCAGCTTCTTATTTAAGATAAGTACTGACATCTACTGGTATTAATGTGTTACTACATTACATCATGACCATTGAAACTCATCCATCCATCCATCCATTTTCTTCTCCTTATCCGGGTCGCGGGGGCAGCAGTCTCAGCAGAGAAGCCCAAACCTCCCTCTCCCCAGCCACCTCCCCCAGCTCTTCTGGGGGTACACCAAGGTGTTCCCAAGCCAGCGTGTCCTGGGTCTATCCCGGGGTCTCCTCCTAGTGGGACATGCCCGAAATACCTCCCCAGGGAGGTAAAACCACCTCAGCTGACTCCTCTCAATGTGGAGGAGCAGTGGCTCCACTCTGAGCCCCTCCCGAATGACTGAGTTCCTCACCCTATCTCTAAGGTTCAGCCCAGACACCCTGCGGAGGAAGCTCATTTCAGCTGCTTGTATCTATGATTTTGTTCTTTTGGTCATTACCCAGAGCTCATGACCATAGGTGAGGGTTGGAACATAGATTGACAAGTAAAGCTTAGTTCCCTTTTCACAACTACAGACCGATACAGAGTCCACATCACTGCAGACGCTGCCCCGATCCGTCTATCAATCTCCCGTTCCATTCTTCCTTCACTCGTGAACAAGACCCTGAGATACTTGAACTCCTCCACTTGGGGCAGCAACTCATCCCTGACCTGGAGTGAGCAATCCACCCTTTTCTGACTGAGAACCATGGCCTCAGACTTGGAGGTGCTGATTCTCATCCCAGCAGCTTCACACTCAGCTGCAAACTGTCCCAATGACAGCTGGAGGTCACGGCATGATGAAGCTAACAGGACCACATCATCTGCAAAAAGCAGAGAAGCGATCCTGAGTCCACCAAACCAGACATCCTCCGTCACCTGGCTGCACCTAGAAATTCTGTCCATAAAGATAATGAACAGAATCGGTGACCAAGGGCAGCCCTGACGGAGTCCAGCTCTCACCGGAAACAAGTCCGACTTATTGCTGGCAATGTGAACCAAACTCTTGCTCCGGTCAACTCATTTGTTGTTGTATTCATGTAATTGTTAATTATTTACCTTGTAAACATTATATGTTTTCTTTTCTGATTACTTACACATTTAGTATATATTTGAGAATATTTGATAATAATATCTCTCTCTGTCTCTCTGCCTCCCTCTCTCTCTCTCTCTCTCTCTCTGTCTCTCTCTCTCTCTCTCTGCCTCTCTCTCTCTCTCTCTGTCCCTCTCTCTCTCTCTGCCTCTCTCTCTCTCTCTCTCTCTTTCTCTCTCCCTCCCTCTCCAGGGCTTGTATATGACAGTCTGATGTTGAAGCACCAGTGTGTGTGTGGCAATGCTCACATTCACCCAGAGCATGCTGGGAGAGTGCAAAGCATCTGGTCCAGACTGCAGGAGACAGGCTTGCTGGGCCGCTGTGAGGTACACACACAAAAAAACACACACAGGCTTTGCAAATAGGATCTTTATGCTAACAGAAGAGTTACGTCCACTGTGTTGTGTAATCTGCAGACTATCCCAGAATTCCCTGCAGCACACTGCTTACATTCACCTCCCAAACATATGATGATCTTCACAAATATCTGATCATATTTATCTTCATTTACTGTAAATATCTGTCTTCTCTGCATCTGCTCACCAAAGTGCCATCTTCCCTCTGATCTCTAAAAGCTTGGATCTCTCTCTCCCTCTCCCTCTCCCTCTCCTGGTCTCTATGTGTGTGAGTAGAGGATCCGTGGGCGTAAAGCGTCGCTGGATGAGATCCAGTCTGTCCATTCAGAGTTCCACACTCTGCTATACGGAACTAGTCCACTAAATCGACACAAGCTGGACCACAAGAAGCTGCTGGGTACATGTCTATCTCACTGTTTGTCTGCCTGACTGTCTGTGTGTCTGTCTGACTGTCTCTGTGTGTGTCTGTCTGACTGTCTGTGTCTGTCTGACTGACTGTGTGTGTGTCTGACTGTCTCTGTGTGTGTCTGACTGTCTCTGTGTGTGTCTGACTGTGTGTCTGTCTGACTGTCTGTGTGTCTGACTGTGTGTGTCTTTCTGACTGTCTCTGTGTGTGTCTGTCTGACTGACTGTGTGTCTGACTGTGTGTGTCTTTCTGACTGTCTCTGTGTGTGTCTGACTGTGTGTGTGTGTGTGTGTGTGTGTGTGTGTGTGTGTGTGTGTGTGTGTGTGTGTGTGTGTGTGTGTGTGTGTGTGTGTCTGTCACTGTGTCTGTCTAACTGTCTGTGTGTCTGACTGTGTGTCTGTCTGTGTGTATGTGTCTGTCTGACTGTCTGTGTGTGTCTGTCAGTGTGTCTGTCTGTGTGTGTCTGTCAGTGTGTCTGACTGTGTGTGTCTGTCAATGTGTCTGTCTGTGTGTGTATGTCTGTCTGACTGTCTGTGTGTGTCTGTCTGTGTGTGTGTCTGACTGTCTGTGTGTCTGTCTGACTGTCTCTGTGTGTGTCTGTCTGACTGTCTGTGTCTGTCTGACTGACTGTGTGTGTCTGACTGTCTCTGTGTGTCTGACTGTCTCTGTGTGTGTCTGACTGTGTGTCTGTCTGACTGTCTGTGTGTCTGACTGTGTGTGTCTTTCTGACTGTCTCTGTGTGTGTCTGTCTGACTGTGTCTGTCTGACTGACTGTGTGTCTGACTGTGTGTGTCTTTCTGACTGTCTCTGTGTGTGTCTGACTGTGTGTGTGTGTGTGTGTGTGTGTGTCTGTCACTGTGTCTGTCTAACTGTCTGTGTGTCTGACTGTGTGTCTGTCTGACTGTCTGTGTGTGTCTGACTGTGTGTGTGTCTGACTGTCTGTGTGTCTGTCTGTGTGTCTGTCTGTGTGTATGTGTCTGTCTGACTATCTGTGTGTGTCTGTCAGTGTGTCTGTCTGTGTGTGTCTGTCAGTGTGTCTGACTGTGTGTGTCTGTCAATGTGTCTGTCTGTGTGTGTATGTCTGTCTGACTGTCTGTGTGTGTGTGTCTGTCTGTGTGTGTGTCTGACTGTGTGTCTGTCAATGTGTCTGTCTGTGTGTGTATGTCTGTCTGACTGTCTGTGTGTGTGTCTGACTGTCTGTGTGTGTCTCACTGTCTGTCTGACTGACTGTGTGTGTGTCTGACTGTGTGTCTGTCTGACTGTCTGTGTGTGTGTCTGACTGTCTCTGTTTGTGTCTGACTGTGTGTCTGTCTGCCTGACTGTCTGTGTGTCTGTCTGACTGTCTCTGTGTGTGTATGTCTGTCTGACTGTTTGTTTGTGTCTGACTGTCTGTGTGTGTCTGACTGTCTGTGTGTGTATGTCTGTCTGATTGTCTGTGTGTGTATGTCTGTCCGACTGTCTGTGTGTGTGTCCGTCTGACTGTCTGTGTGTGTCTGACTGTCTGTGTGTGTGTCTGACTGTCTGTGTGTGTCTGACTGTCTGTGTGTGTGTCTGACTGTCTGTGTGTGTGTGTCTGTCTGACTGTCTGTGTGTCTGACTGTCTCTTTGTGTGTCTGACTGTGTCTGTCTGACTGTCTGTGTGTGTCTCACTGTTTGTCTGCCTGACTGTCTGTGTGTGTATGTCTGTCTGACTGTCTGTGTGTCTGTCTGACTGTGTGTCTGTCTGACTGACTGTCTGTGTGTCTGTCTGACTGTCTCACTGTGTCTGTCTGACTGTCTGTGTGTCTGTCTGACTGTCTGTGTGTGTATGTCTGTCTGACTGTCTGTGTGTGTATGTCTGTCTGACTGTCTGTGTGTGTATGTCTGTCTGACTGTCTGTGTGTGTATGTCTGTCTGACTGTCTGTGTCTGTCTGACTGTCTGTGTGTGTGTCTGACTGTCTGTGTGTGTGTCTGACTGACTGTCTGTGTGTCTGTCTGACTGTCTCTCTGTGTGTCTGTCTGACTGTGTCTGTCTGACTGTCTGTGTGTCTGTCAATGTGTCTGTCCGTGTGTGTATGTCTGTCTGTGTGTCTGACTGTCTGTGTGTCTGACTGTCTGTGTGTCTGACTGTCTGTGTGTGTATGTCTGTCTGACTGTCTGTGTGAGTATGTCTGACTGTCTCTGTGTGTGTGTGTCTGACTGTCTGTGTGTGTATGTCTGTCTGACTGTCTGTGTGTGTGTCTGACTGTCTGTGTGTCTGACTGTCTGTGTGTGTGTCTGACTGTCTGTCTGTGTGTGTCTGACTGTCTGTGTGTGTATGTCTGACTGTCTCTGTGTGTGTGTCTGACTGTCTGTGTGTGTGTCTGACTGTCTGTGTGTCTGACTGTCTGTGTGTGTGTCTGACTGTCTGTGTGTCTGACTGTCTGTGTGTGCCTGACTGTCTGTGTGTGTCTGACTGTCTCTGTGTGTGTCTGACTGTGTCTGTGTGTGTCTCACTGTTTGTCTGCCTGACTGTCTGTGTGTCTTTCTGACTGTCTCTGTGTGTGTCTGACTGTGTCTGTCTGACTGTCTGTGTGTGTCTCACTGTCTGTCTGACTGACTGTGTGTGTGTCTGACTGTCTCTGTGTGTGTCTGACTGTGTCTGTCAGACTGTCTGTGTGTGTGTCTGACTGTCTCTGTGTGTGTCTGACTGTGTGTCTGTCTGACTGACTGTCTGTGTGTCTGTCTGACTGTCTCTGTGTGTGTATGTCTGTCTGACTGTTTGTGTGTGTCTCACTGTCTGTGTGTGTCTGACTGTCTGTGTGTGTATGTCTGTCTGATTGTCTGTGTGTGTATGTCTGTCTGACTGTGTGTGTGTCCGTCTGACTGTCTGTGTGTGTATGTCTGTCTGACTGTCTGTGTGTGTATGTCTGCCTGACTGTCTGTGTGTGTCTGACTGTCTGTGTGTGTGTGTCTGACTGTCTGTGTGTGTCTGACTGTCTGTGTGTGTGTCTGACTGTCTGTCTGTGTGTGTCTGTCTGACTGTCTGCGTGTCTGACTGTCTCTGTGTGTGTCTGACTGTGTCTGTCTGACTGTCTGTGTATGTCTCACTGTTTGTCTGCCTGACTGTCTGTGTGTCTGTCTGACTGTCTCTGTGTGTCTGACTGTGTGTCTGTCTGACTGTCTGTGTGTGTGTCTGACTGTCTCTGTGTGTGTCTGACTGTGTGTCTGTCTGACTGACTGTCTGTGTGTCTGTCTGACTGTCTCTGTGTGTGTCTGTCTGACTGTGTGTGTGTGTGTGTGTGTGTGTGTGTCACTGTGTCTGTCTGACTGACTGTGTGTGTGTCTGACTGTGTCTGTCTGACTGTCTGTGTGTGTCTGACTGTGTGTGTGTCTGACTGTCTGTGTGTCTGTCAGTGTGTCTGTCTGTGTGTGTATGTCTGTCTGACTGTCTGTGTGTGTCTGTCAGTGTGTCTGACTGTCTGTGTGTCTGTCAATGTGTCTGTCTGTGTGTGTATGTCTGACTGTCTGTGTGTATGTCTGTCTGACTGTGTGTGTGTGTCTGACTGTCTGTGTGTGTATGTCTGTCTGACTGTCTGTGTGTGTGTGTCTGTCTGACTGTCTGTGTGTGTGTCTGACTGTCTGTGTGTGTCTCACTGTCTGTCTGACTGACTGTGTGTGTGTCTGACTGTGTGTCTGTCTGACTGTCTGTGTGTGTGTCTGACTGTCTGTGTGTGTGTCTGACTGTGTGTCTGTCTGCCTGACTGTCTGTGTGTCTGTCTGACTGTCTCTGTGTGTGTATGTCTGTCTGACTGTTTGTGTGTGTCTGACTGTCTGTGTGTGTCTGACTGTCTGTGTGTGTATGTCTGTCTGATTGTCTGTGTGTGTATGTCTGTCCGACTGTCTGTGTGTGTCCCCGTCTGACTGTCTGTGTGTGTCTGACTGTCTGTGTGTGTGTCTGACTGTCTGTGTGTGTCTGACTGTCTGTGTGTGTGTCTGACTGTCTGTGTGTGTGTGTCTGTCTGACTGTCTGTGTGTCTGACTGTCTCTTTGTGTGTCTGACTGTGTCTGTCTGACTGTCTGTGTGTGTCTCACTGTTTGTCTGCCTGACTGTCTGTGTGTGTATGTCTGTCTGACTGTCTGTGTGTCTGTCTGACTGTGTGTCTGTCTGACTGACTGTCTGTGTGTCTGTCTGACTGTCTCACTGTGTCTGTCTGACTGTCTCTGTGTCTGTCTGACTGTCTGTGTGTGTATGTCTGTCTGACTGTCTGTGTGTGTATGTCTGTCTGACTGTCTGTGTGTGTATGTCTGTCTGACTGTCTGTGTGTGTATGTCTGTCTGACTGTCTGTGTCTGTCTGACTGTCTGTGTGTGTGTCTGACTGTCTGTGTGTGTGTCTGACTGACTGTCTGTGTGTCTGTCTGACTGTCTCTCTGTGTGTCTGTCTGACTGTGTCTGTCTGACTGTCTGTGTGTCTGTCTGACTGTCTGTGTGTCTGTCAATGTGTCTGTCCGTGTGTGTATGTCTGTCTGTGTGTCTGACTGTCTGTGTGTCTGACTGTCTGTGTGTCTGACTGTCTGTGTGTGTATGTCTGTCTGACTGTCTGTGTGAGTATGTCTGACTGTCTCTGTGTGTGTGTGTCTGACTGTCTGTGTGTGTATGTCTGTCTGACTGTCTGTGTGTGTGTCTGACTGTCTGTGTGTGTATGTCTGACTGTCTCTGTGTGTGTGTCTGACTGTCTGTGTGTGTGTCTGACTGTCTGTGTGTCTGACTGTCTGTGTGTGTGTCTGACTGTCTGTGTGTCTGACTGTCTGTGTGTGTGTCTGACTGTCTGTGTGTCTGACTGTCTGTGTGTGCCTGACTGTCTGTGTGTGTCTGACTGTCTCTGTGTGTGTCTGACTGTGTCTGTGTGTGTCTCACTGTTTGTCTGCCTGACTGTCTGTGTGTCTTTCTGACTGTCTCTGTGTGTGTCTGACTGTGTCTGTCTGACTGACTGTGTGTGTGTCTGACTGTCTCTGTGTGTGTCTGACTGTCTCTGTGTGTGTCTGACTGTGTCTGTCAGACTGTCTGTGTGTGTGTCTGACTGTCTCTGTGTGTGTCTGACTGTGTGTCTGTCTGACTGACTGTCTGTGTGTCTGTCTGACTGTCTCTGTGTGTGTATGTCTGTCTGACTGTTTGTGTGTGTCTGACTGTCTGTGTGTGTCTGACTGTCTGTGTGTGTATGTCTGTCTGATTGTCTGTGTGTGTATGTCTGTCTGACTGTCTGTGTGTGTGTCCGTCTGACTGTCTGTGTGTGTATGTCTGTCTGACTGTCTGTGTGTGTATGTCTGCCTGACTGTCTGTGTGTGTCTGACTGTCTGTGTGTGTGTGTCTGACTGTCTGTGTGTGTCTGACTGTCTGTGTGTGTGTCTGACTGTCTGTCTGTGTGTGTCTGTCTGACTGTCTGTGTGTCTGACTGTCTCTGTGTGTGTCTGACTGTGTCTGTCTGACTGTCTGTGTGTGTCTCACTGTTTGTCTGCCTGACTGTCTGTGTGTCTGTCTGACTGTCTCTGTGTGTCTGACTGTGTGTCTGTCTGACTGTCTGTGTGTGTGTCTGACTGTCTCTGTGTGTGTCTGACTGTGTGTCTGTCTGACTGACTGTCTGTGTGTCTGTCTGACTGTCTCTGTGTGTGTCTGTCTGACTGTGTGTGTGTGTGTGTGTCACTGTGTCTGTCTGACTGACTGTGTGTGTGTCTGACTGTCTCTGTGTGTGTCTGACTGTGTGTCTGTCTGACTGACTGTCTGTGTGTCTGTCTGACTGTCTCTGTGTGTGTCTGTCTGACTGTGTGTGTGTGTGTGTGTCACTGTGTCTGTCTGACTGACTGTGTGTGTGTCTGACTGTGTCTGTCTGACTGTCTGTGTGTGTCTGACTGTGTGTGTGTCTGACTGTCTGTGTGTCTGTCAGTGTGTCTGTCTGTGTGTGTATGTCTGTCTGACTGTCTGTGTGTGTCTGTCAGTGTGTCTGTCTGTGTGTGTCTGACTGTGTGTTTCTGTCAATGTGTCTGTCTGTGTGTGTATGTCTGTCTGACTGTCTGTGTGTGTCTGTCAGTGTGTCTGACTGTGTGTGTGTCTGACTGTCTGTGTGTCTGTCAATGTGTCTGTCTGTGTGTGTATGGCTGTCTGACTGTCTGTGTGTGTGTCTGACTGTCTGTGTGTGTCTGACTGTCTGTGTGTGTATGTCTGTCTGACTGTCTGTGTGTGTATGTCTGTCTGACTGTCTGTGTGTGTGTGTCTGACTGACTGTCTGTGTGTGTGTGTCTGACTGTCTGTGTGTGTATGTCTGTCTGACTGTCTCTGTGTGTATGTCTGTCTGACTGTCTGTGTGTGTGTGTCTGACTGTCTGTGTGTGTCTGACTGTCTGCGTGTGTATGTCTGTCTGACTGTCTGTGTGTGTCTGACTGTCTGTGTGTGTGTCTGACTGTGTGTGTGTGTCTGACTGTCTGTGTGTGTGTGTCTGACTGTGTGTGTGTGTCTGACTGTCTGTGTGTATGTCTGTCTGTCTGTGTATGTCTGTCTGACTGTCTGTGTGTGTGTGTCTGACTGTCTGTGTGTGTGTCTGACTGTCTGTGTGTGTATGTCTGTCTGACTGTCTGTGTGTGTCTGACTGTCTGTGTGTGTGTCTGCTGTCTCACCTCTGCAGCTGATAACACAGTTGAATGCATTGTACACTGTGTCATAGTTCTTATCATTCATCTTCCACCCGTATTTAATTTCATTTATCATACAATAACACATAATCAGTCACTAGAGGAGTGGGGTTTTCAGCCTTCTCTCTTACTTGCTCTGTAAATGTGAACAACCTGTATTTTATGAAAGCTGAAAACAAATATCTGTGCTGTTATGTTGTGTAGGGATGCAGCATGTTTTACATACTGCATCTACATCGATTTGAGATCCGAACACAATGGGAGCCTCCAGATCTAGTCAGATGTCATTTACGCCGAATTAAAGGAAGGACAAATCTATAATTTGATCCCAATTTACTCTCTACAGAACCTGTAACCTCTGCTCTGATTGGTTGTTTCAGGTCCAATCAGTCAGAAGATGTATGCTGTTCTTCCCTGTGGAGGAATAGGGGTAAGGATATCTCTCTACTCACCTGTCTGTCCCTTTGTTAGCATGTCAGTGTTGAATCTCTGTGCTGCCCCCTGCAGGTGGACAGCGACACTGTGTGGAACGAGATGCACTCGTCAGCAGCAGTCCGTATGGCGGTCGGCTCGGTCATCGAGCTTGCCTTCAGAGTGGCAGCAGGGGAACTGAAGGTAACTTGTGCAGAGATTCTCACAAGTGTGTTTTTTTTTAGATCAGCCTGAAACATCATGTCTGACCTGTCCTTCACTCTGTGTGTGTCTTTGTAACAGAACGGCTTTGCAGTGGTGCGTCCACCAGGTCACCATGCTGAGGAATCCACTGCCATGTCAGTAGAACCAACAGATTACTGTTACAGCATTACATCACAGTGTGGTGATGACTAACATAATGACTAATGTGTGTCCTGTGTGTGTGTATATATGTGTATGTCTGTGGGAACAGGGGATTTTGCTTCTTTAATTCAGTGGCCATCACTGCAAAGTTGCTGCAACAGAAACTGGGAGTGGGCAAGATCCTCATTGTGGACTGGGTGAGTAACACACACACACACACACACACACACACACACACACACACACACACACACACACACACACACACACACACACACACAAACGATCTGTCAGCACTGTCACCTGTCACAGGGGGAGATTTTAACATTTGAGTTTACTTCACTCAGTGTTTAAAGCTTTTCAGTATTCATTAGAAAATATAATTATTTATTGAAAATTACATTTCTATTGAACTTCAACATTGTTGGTCTAAATTCATGAATTAGTTCTTTCAAATTTTGGGAGAGGATCCCTGATGCACCTGTTGCATCATGTTTCAAGATTGACAATACTTTTTTTCTAAATGATTTGTATTGTCTATATTCTCTTTGGAACAGTAGACTTTTAGGCTCAATCCTCAACACCTGCATCATAATCATTTTCCTGCTGCTTGGCAGCAAAGGAAAATACACCTGAAAATATTTAACTACAATATATGAATATATACATAAAACTGGTAGACCAGAGGGACACAGGAGCCTTTCTTTATATACAAATAGAAAAAAACCCTACATTTTACATAACAGAATGAAACTAAAGTGCTAACAGAAGAGAACTTAATAGAACAAACTGACTTGCAGTCCGATGTTGGAGAAACATAAATAGAGCCTGATCAGGCCATTTAAATACACATGGGTACAGACTTAACTACGTAAAACTAAATAAGAAAAGTAATTAAATACAAAAATAAATAACAGGACCAAAAACACAGCTCCTCCCCTGATACAGGAGGAACATGGTACAGTCCAGCTGATTATTAAGAGGTCTGATGCAATTGGAATTCATTTCAATCAATTTAATGGGCAGCCATAAAACTCCAGCAGCAACTCCCAGAACATGGTAACTCAAAGAAATGTAATCAAATTAATAAGCTAATTTATAAAGAAAGTAATATAACAATGTGCAATCTAAATATGTAACTGCTGTCAAACAATACGAATAAAACAGTAGTAATATGTTCTAGAAAACCAATATGTGTCCAGTCATTTAGGTGTTTGGATATGTGCATTTTGAATATTGTGCTCTTAAAAGGCTAAATAAAGCAGACAAAGCAGGGTTCCCTCGGTGTTCTGTCGTTCCGTTCGTGACGGCTGGTCCGGCCGTCATAGCTGGACTGTATGTGTCAGCGCAGTGTAAAATGAGTTCTCAGTTCTCACCAATAAAATGTGTTAAATGACACGAAGCCGCTCGTAGAGCCTGACAATTTGTTACACAACTAGCATTGAGCTGTCTGACCAGAAACCAGGTGACTATTTTCTCACATTTCTCTGTAAAAAACAAAAACATTTCACAACCTAAATAAAATCTAAGTGACATTTTCCTGGCTCATTCTACATGATTCTTAAGGAGGAGAAATGTGCCTCCCTTATTGAGCATACAGATAATATTTTACAGCTAACAGATTTAGAACAATTAGTTGGTGGCCAGTTTGGCCTTGTTTAATATCCAAATCCTGTAGGTGTGACTCACCAGTCTACATGACACAGTGGCAAGCTACTAAGGGTGGATCTGCCTTAAATTTAACTTAACATCTAGTTTGCTTTAAATAGATTTATGGTTGTAAAAATCATCTTATTTCACACTCTGAGTCTCATTGACTTTGTCTCTGACACTACTGGGACCTGTCATTGCAGGACATACACCATGGCAACGGCACCCAGCAGGCCTTCTACAGTGATCCCAACGTCCTTTACATCTCCCTCCATCGCTACGATGATGGAAACTTCTTTCCTGGCAGTGGAGCTCCTGAGGAGGTATGCACACACACACAAAAAGAGGTGAAACAGTGTCTTCTGCCCCATGTGTTAAAAATGATCTGAAGTCCAGCATGAGTGTCTCATCATTGTACAGACACTGGAGACTTAAGGTGTCACTAAAGTTTTCAAATGCAAAGTGGACATGAGATCAAATCCAATATTTACAGTGTATTTAGCCAATGGTGACATAGCACCTGTGTTTGAAGGTAGCCACAGTAATATGCTTATAGCCTTGTGTATCTTTGAGACCTGACAGATACGTTTCCTTCTTAATGACACGTGTGGAAAGTTATCTTTTTTTGCTTTTTATGAAGGCCATCTTCTTTCTTTTTTTTTCAAACTTTTTATTTAAGCCATCTTTTATTGTATTTTTTTTTTACCTTTTATGAAAGCCATCTTCTTTCTTTTTTCTTTTTTTAAAACTTTTTATTGAAGCCATCTTGTTTCTTTCTTTTTTTAAACTTTTTGTTAAAGCCATTTTGTTTCTTTTTTTAAACTTTTTATTAAAGCCATCTTGTTTCTTTCTTTTTTAAACTTTTTATTGAAGCCATCTTGTTTCTTTTTTTAAAAACTTTTTATTAAAGCCATCTTGTTTCTATATCATTTAAACTTCAGGTCTTCTGCTGGTTCATTTCTTCATGTCTTCATGTCTATCAGTAGAATAGTATGAACATTTACTCGATCTTTGCTTCGGCTGCTTCTTCACCTCCCTCTGCATTTTGTGTCAGCTTTGTGTTCTTTCTTCCCTATGTACATTCACATGTGTGCATCTCAATGTGTGTGCTTGTTTAACAAGACATACAAAGGGTGTGGTATACAATGAAGTGAGTTCGACATAGCCAGGTGTCTTTGCATGAGCTGGTTCAACAAAATCTAAAACGTCAGAGGTAATGAGTATCAAGATGGCTGTTAACAACTTTCTGTATTAATCCAGTCATTCTACTTCAGGTTGTGTGTCTATTCCCATTAAAGTGGTATTTTTGTCTCCTTTGACTCCTCTTCCACACAGAATGGGCCGATCATGTGCCACCGATTTAATTCAATTATAATGCTATAAAGTTATAGATACAAAAGACTACAAGAGAGGAAAGCTGACGAAAAACATTCATTAATTCATATGTAAATATATTTATCACACCATACCATACACTGTCACTGCACTGTTAACAATCCCCCACCACAAGCAAAGTGAGGAGGGGATATAGGAAAGTTCTGTTTTGTTTTCCGTTTTGTTTCTGGAGCGTAACTCAAAAACTCAGTATTCTCAAAAACTATTTTTTTTGGAGAAAAAAAAATCAATCAAAAAAAAAAATCAATGCACACGTGTGTGTGTTGATTATCCATGGAGAGGGCAGTGGACATCATTTTGGATTTGAATTATAGAAATGTGCCTCAAACAGTACATAAACATAGACAAAATGTGTTATACAATAACACATTCATACAGTAATACTATATTATGACTCTAATTATGCTATAGGTTTGTGATGTTGTTCTATTGAGCCTATAGGTTTGTGTTGTTGTTATACTGAGCGGGGGGGGGGGGGGAGAAAAGAGAGAAGCTCAGTGCATCACAGGAAGTCCCCAGCAGTCTAGGCCTATAGCAGCATAGCTAAAGACTAGCCTAAGCCAGCCTTAATTCTAAGCTTTATCAAAAAGGAAAGTTTTAAGCCTCCTCTTAAATGTAGAGAGGGTGTCTGCCTCCTGGACCCAGACTGGAAGATGGTTCCACAGGAGAGGAGCCTGATAACTGAAGGCTCTGGCTCCTGTTCTACTTTTGGAGACTCTAGGGATGACAAGTAACCCTGCATCCAGGGAGCGTAATGTTCTAGATGGGTAGTAGGGTACTACGAGCTCCTGAAGGTATGTTGGTGCCTGACCATTAAGGGCTTTGTACATGAGGAGAAGGATTTTAAATTCTATTCTGGATTTTACAGGGAGCCAATGCAGAGAGGCTAATACAGGAGAGATACGATCTCTGATACTAGTTCTGGTCAGGACACGTGCAGCAGCATTCTGGATCAGCTGGAGAGTCTTTAGAGACTTGTTTGGACAGCCTGACAATAGGGAATTACAATAATCCAACCTGGAAGAAACAAATACATGGATTAATTTGTCTGCATGTTTTTGAGACAGAATGTACCTGATTTTTGATATATTACGCAAGTGGAAGAATGCAGTGCTAGAAATTTGTTTTATATGGGAATTAAAGGACATCCTGATCAAACATAACTCCCAGATTCCTCACGGTGGAGGTAGAGGCCAAGGTAATTCCATCCATAATGGTTATATCCTTTGATAGAGAGTTTCTGAGATGTTTTAGGCCCAGCACAATAACCTCTGTTTTGTCAGAATTGAGAAACAGAAAATTGGACATCATCCACTTTTTTATATCCGTAAGACTTCTCTGAAGTTTAATTAATTGATGAGTTTCACCTGGTTTTAAGTAAGTATAATTGTGTATCAACCGCATAACAATGAAAGTTAATAGAGTGTTTCCTGATAATATTACCTAAAGGGAGCATATATAGGGTGAACAATATTGGTCCAAGCACAGAACCCTGAGGGACTCCATGATTAACTTTGCTGTGCATGGAGGATTCGTCATTAACAAGTGCAAACTGAGATCGATCTAATAAATAGGATTTAAACCATCTTAATGCATTTCCTTTAATGCCAATTAAATATTCGAGTCTTTGTAGTATCTGATGATCAATGGTATCAAACGCAGTACTAAGATCTAATAAGACGAGCATAGAGACAAATCCCTCATCTGATGCCATTAGAAGGTCGTTAGTAACTTTGACCAATGCTGTCTCTGTGCTATGATGCTCTCTGAAGCCTGACTGGAAATCCTCAAATAAGCTATTATTATGTAGAAAATCACACAACTGTTTAGCAACTGCTTTCTCTAGACTTTTAGAGAGGAAGGGAAGATTAGATATAGGTCTATAGTTAGCTAGGACCTCTGGATCAAGAGTAGGCTTTTTAAGAAGAGGTTTAATTACAGCCAGTTTAAAGGACTGTGGTACATAACCTGTTAGTAATGACAGATTGATCATATCTAATGGATTAAAGTGCTGACTAAGGGTAGAACATCTTTAAGCAGCTTAGTTGGGATGGGGTCTAGGAGGCAGGTTGTTGGTTTAGATGAAGAAATAGTAGAAGTTAGTTGTTGAAGGTCAATGGAAGAGGCCTATGGAGCCTATAGGTTTGTGTTGTTATACTGAGCCTATAGGTTTGTGTTGTTGTTATATTTGAGCCCATAGGTTTATGTTGAACATCACAGGAACATAATGCTGATCTCATCCTGGTCACTGGGCAGTACCTGCTCTTCCTCTCTTATCATCTTCATCATGTTCTCTCTTTCTTTATCTCTCTCTCTGCCTGTTTCACTTCCTTTCCTCTGACTGCTGCAGTCCTCTTTTCATTTCCATCTGTCAGTGCAGACAATAGTGGTCAGTTTAGATTTATATGCAGATTTCACCTCTATTAGGTTAATCATACAGTGAAATAAATATGGGGAGGCTTTTCAACCTTTACACAAACTGATTTTTTTTTAAAAGTATTTCAGCTTTTTGTAAAGTTTTACCAGTCTGACATTAGATGGAATTAATGTTAGCTAAAGAGCTTGTTGATTATTCAAGTGAGCTCGGCATCATGATGGACGGCCACAGTTAAACATCTTTTAACAGCTGATTCACAGCAGCTATTTGTTAGATGATGTCTGTAGAAGAATGTCACTCAACTGTCAGCAGTCCACTAGTTAACTTCTGTAGTCACCTGTGTCACGCTTCAGTGGATTCAGCTTCCTGTCTGCTTTGTTGACATAATCACTAAACTACTGTGTTGAGCAAAGAGTTGTAGGAAGGACAAGATCATTCACTCCACACAGGAGGTGATGTTGACGTATTCCAATATCTATTTTTAGGTAATTATCTCATGACTTTCATCATAAATACTGATGTTGGGCCCTCGGTGCCCTCAGTGGTGGGTACAGCTATATATACACGTCTCCCATGGTGAGGTGCCTTTTGATATTTTGGGGATTTTAAGCATTTTATTTGACTTTTCTTTTTAAATTTTGAAAATGATTAATTCCCATCAATTAACAGCTTGAACTTTCTAAGCGGCTTTCTTCAGTGAAATGCATCCATAGAAGGGGATCCTTGTATTTCATGCTTGTTTGTAATGTAACAACTGCACATTGTAGAGCTCTTAAACTTCAAACCTGATATATCAGACTGTATTTTCATGGCAAAAAGCATTGTGCCATCTTAGCATCGATTTGCATACTGATTTACTTGCATCAGATGAAGGTGGGATCAGGACGAAGCCACTGATGACTTAGAGAACAAATTCATTTGCAAATTTCAAATATGTGATAATTTATAAAGCCTTCTTGACATTTTGTGGCTAATTGGGCATCTCATGTGGGCAGACTCTACAGACTCTTGGCCACTGCTTTCTTAAATCACTAGTAGAACCAAAATCCAAGTGATTTCTTGATAATGTAATGTACAAATAGTAGTGTGTTCCATTGTATACACCTTACACACACTGACACACAGTAATCACCACAGATACACAGTAATAACAGCTCTCTCTGTCTGCAGGTGGGAACAGGTGCAGGTGTTGGTTTTAATGTGAACATAGCATGGACTGGAGGAGTAGAGCCACCTATGGGTGATGTGGAGTACCTCACTGCCTTTAGGTAAACAACACTATTATTGGATAGGGTTATCCAGTGTTACATTTTTCACCCAGTTTCATATGCAGTCCCTTCAGGATTTAGCCTGAAAATGCCTGATTTCGTGGCAGCTTTTCCCAAAAGTTGTATATATAATATATTATATATAACATATATATAATATATATATATTATATAAATTATATATATTATATATATATAATTATATATATATTTTATATATATATTTATATTATATATATATATATATGTATATTTATATTTTATATATATATATATTTATATTATATATATATATATATGTATATTATATATATATTTTTATATTTTATATATATATATATAGAGATTTATTATATATATATATATATATATATATATATATATATATATATATATATATATATATATATATATATAATATAATATAATATATATATATATATCCCCCCAGTCCACATAGCCAACGCTTTTACAAGATATGTTTGCTCTCATTTGCCTTACTCAGTGAAGTCACTCACACAAACACACACACACACCTGATCTTTGATTTCATTACATATCCAGTTGTTACGTTGAATAAAGCTTAAACACTGTAATGTTTATGTAAACATTTTTATCCCTAAACTATTTTCTTTATCACACACACACAGTTTGTTATGCAAATAGTCATTCCTGCTACAATCACTTTATACTACACTGATGTTATCACTGACCACACCCATTTAATGTAACTCATGTCGATCTTTCAGCATTAACAGATCTGGATCAACAGCCTCTGTTATGATGATATGTTTAGTCTGTTGTCCACATATTTCAGTCATTCTCCAGGTGTGTTTTGTGGTATAAATGTGTTTGTCAGTCGACGACTTTCGTTTCTGTTCCACCACAACGTTGTATGCTGTGCGAAACAATTAACCTCTGCTCTCATGTAGAACATCAGGGAATCACCTCCCACGGTCTTTAGCCGTAATTTTCGCTTCTAAATGTGAGACATTCATGTCGTCTTCACGACCAGAAACAAGGAAGTGAGTTTGGTGACGTACAAGTATGACTCAACGTGTGAGACTGCCTTGATTGTTAAACTCACGGCAAACTACGATGATTAGACAAAAGTTGCACATAAGTTGCGGTGATAGGACAAAATTGCAAGGCCATGCAGAATTCATAGGACTGGTTGAATTTGTGTCAATAGTTGCGATCGTGACATCACGAAATCCTGGAGGGACTGGATATGAAGTCAAACACCAGACCAGACCAGTATACTTAATTTCACCACTAGGTGTCACACTTGATTCAGCAGTCACTGCCACTGAGGCCATAAATGGGAGTGTGGTGTCACCACAATCCATCACGCCAACTATGACTGACTTTGGTTATTGTGTGACTTTTTTGTCTCACAATAACCATTCACTGTAACTTTTCTTCTAAAGTTTACCACCGAAATAATAAATAAAAAAAGACGACGGCTCAGTGCAACCTGAGAGAAGATGTTTCCAGTGCATGTCAGAGCCTCACAAGTAGATGGATTTTCCACACTCTCCCGAATGTTTCACAATAAAACCCTAGTTGAGTAATTAAGGGGTTGTGTCCACTGAAATACTGGAGGGCTTTTAATTTGAAGTGGATACAGAAAGTGTTGATTTGTATTAATTAGTTGCATTGCAGTAAGTTTAACAGGACCTGATCTAAATAAATCTTTGTACCAAAGTACTGTAGCGTGTATCATAGCATTGGACAGTATAACCTGCACCAACTCGTTACTGATGAGTTCTGTGAGTAGTATAGTTGTGATGTGTGCTCATAAAATTAAACTGGTTTAAGCTTCTACCCAGGACCAGCGAAATCAGAGGCCTACCCAACCCTGTCATTAGATCTTTATCTTTAAAATATATTTCTTAAATGGTGACATGAACGAGGTCATAGGAGAGACACAATGTGAGTGGACACTTAGCTCTGAGCAGCGCAGACTGATGTGCAGACGCTTTCAGGCTGCACAAAACTATTTACACTTTTAATGCTCAAGCAGTTTGACTCTACCTCATGAATATACAAAAGAAAAAGTCTGTGCAGGTCTGAGTAAAGCTTTGAGATGGGTCTGTGTCTGAGCCGCCATGCTTCCTTCACATGGTCAGTGTGATCTAAGTGCTAATGTACACTAGTGAATAAATACTGTCCTAGCAGCCAGATTCATGTTCATTGTGAACATGCCTTACATAAACCACATAATTTAAAATTAATTTTGTGTGTGTGTGTGTGTGTGTGTATAGGAGTGTGGTGATGCCCATCGGCCAGCAGTTCAGTCCAGATGTGGTTCTGGTGTCTGCAGGCTTCGACGCTGTGGAGGGTCATCAGTCTCCTCTGGGAGGATACAATGTCTCCGCCAAGTGTGAGTACCACACTGGTGACCATGGCAACCAGAACAAGACTTGTGTGTGTGTTTTTTGACTGTGCCCGGTGTTTTCGCCAGGTTTTGGGCAGCTGACACAACTGCTGATGGGTCTGGCGGGGGGGCGCGTTGTTATGGCGCTGGAGGGTGGTCATGACCTCACCGCCATCTGTGATGCATCAGAGGCCTGTGTGTCTGCGCTTCTGGGAGACCCGGTGAGAGTGATAGTCAGGACGTCAAAAATGATGATACACGTTTTCATGTTTAAACATGGATCATGTTTCTCAGCCTTCATCACAAAATGTTTCATGAAAACCTGCCAAGTGATTTCTGTGACAAACAAACAGATCCTGGTGAATACAAACCCTCCTTAGTGTGGAGGTCATGTGACGCTACAGCATGTACTGCAGCCCCTGATAGTGGTCAGTGGTAATCCATCCAGTGCTCTCTAGCTCTGGAAGTCCTTCACACTCAGCTTTATGTTGAGTCAAATATTTGCTGAAATGCAGCTGATCACAAGCATCAGATCTCAACTTACAAGCGTGACACATTTTCACTGTGTTTGTAGACGTTGACAGCAGAGCTACAGGTATTCCTTGTTGAGGAGAAACAGTGAAATGGGGGTGTAGGGGGTTTGGGACCCTTTTGATTGACACTTTTTATTAACACTTTTAGCCTTGGTGAAATGTGTACGGCTTAGTTTGTTGCCTTGGCTTACATCCATGAGGGTCATGGAGGGGAGTTTGTGTCGACCTCAGATACCACCAGGTACACACTGCTGAGAAACATGAAGATATTACACAACTGTGCTCCGTGGATAGATAAAGCTGTGGTCTCTCCTGAAACAGATTCAACAGGTTAACTCCCCCTAACTACAAATTATTTTTTACATTTTAATGTTCAACAGAGTCACTTTGTAAATTATTGAGCATTAAAGTATATATTTTTTAGATCAGCTGTTTCCCAGCAGATGAGTCAGAGATAGTCTCTAGTCATATCAACTGTCTTTGCTGGATGTATTTTAACCCCTGTAATATAAAATAGGTTGATTTCATGAATGTCTTTTAACACACTCTGTCTCTCTCAGTGCGACTCTGTTTTCCAGTGGCCTCAGGAGAAGCCATGTCCAAAAGCTTGGGCCTCACTAGAGAGAGTCATAGAGATCCAGAGTAAGAGGCACACACAGATGAATCAATGTGTCCTGTGTTGATCAGTCCATGTTCATCTCTGTCTTTCTCTCCATTCCTGAAGGTAAACACTGGCCTTGTCTCCAGAGTTTGTCACAGACGACTGGCCACTCGCTATTGGACGGCCCCCTAGGTGCTCAGGGCCAATCAGAGGATGAGGCTGAAACAGTCAGCGCCATGGCCTCCCTTAGTGTTGACGTTGAGCAGCAAGCCTCTGGTCTTACCGACACTGAAACCAGCAGGTTAGCAGTACACTGTGACTGCTGTAAACTGTTAGTAGAGGACTGGGAGCCATCAGAGTAGAAGGACGGTGCAAGCTCATGCAATGAATCTGTCAGCCCACAATTAGCATCCAAGGTGCTGATATTAGTGCATCCTCCATTGTCAGCAGCATTCATGATGTTCAGCTATAACAACTATTACCTCGTTTATTGCTATTGTCATGTTGAAAAATGGATTTACAATGATGCATGGAGGAGACTAACTAGAGCCCTGCTTGGACAAAGATTCCTGAGCCTTAACCAGCCTGGGACAAGCATCAACTATATGCTTTTTCTGATGTGAGCTCTGTTCAATGCGCACAAAAATGCACATACACTCACACGTCACTGAAAGGTACATTTATTTTAGGCCTCAAACACAACAGTGCCTCTGACAAACATGGCCTCAAATATGAACACAGACTCAGAAGCAGAATACAGTAAATAAGAGTGATACAGCAGCAGAACAGTAAAGATTTACAGTGTAAACTCTTCACCAGCTGGCTGATGGACACAGTGCCAGTCCGTCTGACACAAAGCCACAACATCTCAACAGTATCCAGTGAACTGTTTGCTTCTCCTCACTGTAACCAGTGAGGAGGTAACACTTACTGCATCAGTTTGTTTTCAAACTAGTCCACTTCATTTCTCTGAACTACATTAAAAGAGATCTTCTCTACAATATCTGATTGTGTTTTCTTCCCAGCTGATTTATATGGTGGTGAGTTGGTAAATAACCGTCTGTTAAGCAAAGTGGTTGAAAACAAAACTCAGGGCTACAGTTACTCTATTGTGCTACTCAAAATATTATATTATTATTTTATGATAATAATATATTATTATATTATAAAATATTATATTTTCTAATGATTTTTGTGATAGTATTTTTTTTTCTTTGAATGAAAAGCAAAGTTGAATTAATTTTGTTGTAAATAACTTATAGCATGTCGATGTGGGAGATAATTACATAGAATAAAGGAGGGGGCATGAATTCTGATCCTTGAGGTACACCCATTACTGAAAAGAACAGTTAACAGCAATAACTTTAAAGCTAGACAATGTGAATACAAGTCAAGGAAATGCCAATTGTGTGTCACAAGATTTAATATTAAACTTGAGGCTTATTTTTTTAAAGAGCTGTGATGAATGTGCACTTATAATTACATTTGACTTTGACCTGCCTGCAGGTCCACAGAGGAGCCAATGGAAGAAGAGCCTGTATTGTAGGAGGAGCTCAAACAAGAGCCACACAAAAACCCCACATTCATCTCCTTCTGGCACCTCTTCTTCCTCTTCCCTTTCCTCTTCCTCTGGCACACACAGAGTGGCCGCTGTGGAGTATTTCAATATGCTGAGGAGAACAATGTGGAGGCAGGAGAAGGCGGGGAAAAACATGGACAAATCACTTTTCTATTGGTTCATCTGCCAAAGGAGGAGCAGACGACTTGTTAGCATCTCCATGGAAACCAGAAGAGTGTCAGCAAGGAGTATACCTAAACACCTGTACACAGCAACACTGAAGTTTACCCTTCCACCACCCAATCAGACTAAAGCTGACTTTATATCCTGTCAAAATGCCAGACAGCAAGCAGACGACTTGTCTGTTTGTCTGTCAGAGAGACAGGCTAAGCAAACATGGGGTTGGCTGGCAGAGGAGGAATCATTTGTTCTAAAAGGAGCAGAGGAGGAGGAACTAGGTGCCTTTTTCTTAAAAACTATCCATCAGAAACCACATAACACCACCGCCACAGCACCTCAGCAAACAACCAGCCAACTGGAACTGAAGACACACATTAACACACACACACACACACTGCTGTTGTTTCAGTCGGTCAGTTCATTTTTCACTCCTTGTTTTTTCATCTGGATGCCTTAATTTGTTCCCATCTTACATTTTAGCAAAGCTAAGACATACGGTAAGAGCGTCAGAGTTGATATAAATATACATTCAAAATGGATCTAAACGGTGTAACCGTATTATCTCTCAAATCCTACAATAGTCATACCAGGTATTCCCGACAGACTAAAGCCATCGTTACACACTAGACTTCTCCAGTATAAATCCTCTTTGAATATTAAAATAACAATATTCACTGAGACTTCTCTGGGATTTGGTGAGTGTTCTCAGGATCAGGCCTGTTTTAGCAGTACTCATTGTTTGAAACTTAATGAAACTGCACCACTTCAGATCACCACACCCCTCTGTCACTGAGAATCATGCGACCAATCCCAAAGATGGGAGTGTGGCACATTTTGAAACACTGCAATGACCATCACGTCTCTCCTATTTCTTCTTTTTCTATTGTAATGTTTCCTGTTTGGTGTAAATAATGTCTCTTGTCCTGTTGCCCACAGTTACATCACAGAAGACTCAGTGTGGTCACTTTTCTATATCTGTACATACTTATAAAAACACAACACATTCTCTTTTGTATAAAAAAATAATATATATATATATATATATATATATATATATATGTGTGTGTGTGTGTATATATATATATAAGTATACGTGTGTATATACGTATGTAAATACGTATATATATATATATATATATATATATATATGTGTGTGTGTGTGTGTGTGTATCTATACAGTATATACACACACACACACATACAGTACATACATAGGCCTACATATACTGACCAACAGTGGAAACGCATAATTTTAAAAACCCTGTCATTTCTATTCACTAGCTCTAATCTACTGAAACAAACAATCATGTGATTCACTGAATAGACTTTTTTAAGTTCCCACAACCAAAACATGTTAAATCATGAATAACCATCATTTAGTCATAACATAGAAATAACAGTCATTGGTGCATTTCAGAGTAAACCTTGATGTTGGTGAGATTTTTTTCTGCATGATTGAAAAGACCTGGTCAAGGTGATAATTTACCAGGTCTAATTAATGTCCTACTGAAACAACTGATGTCATGATTCCTGAAAAAACTTACATGAACAGGCCGTTGGGATTCTATGGTCTGAACTCTGCAGACATGTGAAGCACAGATGTTACAGATGTTATGGCTGATTGCAAAGAGATCACATTTAGTGACAAGTCCAGATTTAAGTTGCACACAGCTGGTGGTCGTTGATGTTTGTACCATCGCTGCGGGGAACGCTATCCTGCAGCATACATCCAGGAAGTGGACCGTTTTGGTGGTGGTGTCATGATGTGGGGGGCCAGTGCTAATGGATGGTGATCAGACCTTGTCCACATCCACGGTACACTGACAGCTATCCGTTACTGAGATACGGTCCTAGGTCCACATGTCATTCCCAGGATACAGCAATCAGGCATCACCTTCATGCATGACAATGCCCTCTATGGGGAGTTCAGGCTCCAGCAACACATGAACAACTTGTCACAGCTCTGCAGGAAGAATGACGTCATCCTACAAGTCCAGAATAACATCTTATCCATTCAAGAGGTGTAAAGTAGTGATAAATGCTGGAGGTAGACACGCACGGTAGTGACTATTGTTGTTCTCTGTCTCACCATCCACACTTTCTGACTTGTAAACACTAAGACAAAAACCACTAATCTGCACAAAAATGATTTTTCTGTGTAGCTAAAGGGTGAATAAAGATTTGAACCAGAATTTGCCTTTGATATTTAATATGAACAGGATGGCATGACATAAAAACAATGCGTTTCTACTGTTGGTCAGTATATGTGTGTGTGTATGTATGTGTATATATATATATATATATATATATATATATATGTGTGTGTAATGTGTATATATATATATATATATATGTGTGTAAAAATGTGTGTATATATATATATACATATATGTATATATAGTATATATGTATATTTACACACATATACATGCATACATGTATATATATGTATACATATATGTGTGTATATATATATATGTATGTATATATACATATGTGTATATACATGTGTGTGTATATATATACATATATGTATATACAGTACTGTGCAAAAGCCTTAGGCAGGTGTGAAGAAATGCTGTAAAGAATTTATGCTGATTTGAAGGCAAGGGTGGTCACACCAAATATTGATTTGATTTAGGTTTTTCTTCTGTTTGCTCACTTTGCATTTTGTAAATCGATAAAAATAAACAATCAAATTTCATATTTTTGAAAGCATTCTTACTTTACAGCATTTCTTCACACCTGCCTAAGACTTTTGCAGAGTACTGTGTATATATATATGAGCCCATGTCGGAAAATGCTTCATAAAATCATGTCAGGTTTTAATACAGCATTGTTTGAGTGGTCAAAGGTCACATACATTCACTGTTGGTTTTCATCCTTGCCCCTTACTGCAGAGATTTCTCCAGATTCTCTGAATCTGCACAATTGCACTTTGAGAAATGTTCTTAAACTGTTTTCACAAAGTGGTGAACCTCTCCTCATCTTTACTCGTGAATGACTGAGCCTTCGGAGGACTCCCTTTTCATACTCATCCATGATCCTGTCACCTGTTACCAATGAACCTCTTTACCTGTGGAATGATCCAATCAGGTGTTTTTGATCATTCCACAACTTTCCCCATCTTTTCTTGCCCCATACCAACTTTAAGTTACGTGTTGCTGACATAAAATTCAGCATAAGCATATATTTACAAAGATCTATGAAGTTGATGAGGTAAAACTTTAGATACGTTGTCTTTATACTGTAATTGAATGTCAAAATGGATAAGCAAAGTATAACATTCTGTTTTATTAATATTTTATGGAGCGTCCCACCTTGTTTTGGAATCGGGGTTGTACAAATGAAGACTAATCCTTGAAGTCTGGTTGGTTGCTGTTCTTGCAGCCAGAGGACTCGTAAACACAGACGGAAGCTTTGAGGAGCCGTTTTAGTGCAGCTCAGACGTGGTTAGTTTGTACTGAGAGTTTGGAGGGGCCACAAATCTAACACTAATGGTGCTGATGGTCTGATCAGTGACAAAACCTCTCCAGTCCAGAGGCCACACAACTTACCACCCACACACACACTAAGGTGAAACGCACAACTCCACACACACAGACCATTTGCTACAAGTACAAACTGTATATTTCTTGATATGTTTGATACTGTGGTGTACATGTAGTGTCCTGCTATGACGCGGTGCAGGGGAAGGGTATCTTTCGACTGTGTTGGGACAGAGGAGGTTCAACATCAGTGTGACTATCACCTTCTGTTTCACCTCCTGGTGGTTTTGAGGGAGACGTTCTCTCCATTACCTTCCTCTTGTCCGGCTCGTGACTGAATAATTGGAATAAACCGCTGTTGGAACTGATCACAAGCACATTCCTGACTATTCTCTGTCAGTGCTGTTGTTTTAATCCAGACTCTTGTTGAGACAATACATGTGTCTAATTCTTGCTGACTCACATGTATATAAAGTGCATATATGTGTACACATGTGCAATACACGCTATTCGAGCAATCTATTACTGTGACTATTAATGATAGTGATAAATGTTCCTTTTGCAGGGTTTTTGCCCATTTTTTTTTCCTTCGTCCTGATTTCTCGTTGATGAATTGTGTTGCAGGAGCTTAAAAAGGGAAGAAGGTGACTCTTGTGATTCTTCACACTCTGTGTCATTTCAGGGGTTTGTGGACATTTTAATGAAGCCCTTTTTTATTACTCTCATTGTAATGTTGTGACATTGATCCTAATCATCTGTTCCTTTGTTTGTTTTTTAAATTGGCCTGTTGTTAAACTCGTCTGGAAACTCAATAAAGCAATTCACCAACATCCTGTTGCATTTTTTAAAATCCTGTTATGAGCTAGTAATAAAATCTGCATTCCAGCACCTCTAAACCTTCAGGCTGGCTGTTCCTGGTCTTCATGCTAAGCTAAGATAGCTTGCTATCTTTTCATACTTATTATACAATTCAATTCAATTTATTTATATAGCGCCAAATCACAACAAACGTTATATCAAGGCACTTTACAAAAAGAGCAGGTCTAGACCGACTCTTCATTATGGAGAGACCCAACAATCCACCATGAACAAGCACTCAGCGACAGTGGCGACGAAAAACTGCCTTATTTTTAAAAAGGCAGAAACGTCAAGCAGATCCAAGACTCAAGGTGGGCGGCCCTCTGCTTTGACCAGTTGAGGTGAGAGAGATAGAGAGAGAGAAAGGTTGGGAGAGAGGGGGGGGAAGGGAGGGGGAGGGATGGAGTCAGGGACAGGGACACAGACATATTCAACCACAATAATAATAACAGCTATAATAATAGAGGGATTATAGTAGTATTTATAATAACTACTACAATAACACACTGATAATAATGATAATATTGATATTGATGTTGATAGTTATAGTAAGACTAATAATAATACTAATAATAATCATGATAATGATGATGATGTCAGGGAGTGTCAACCATGGTCCCAGCAGTAGATTGGTCCACGGTGACCTGCGGGATGAGGGAGCACAAAGACTCCGGAGAAGACGTCAGGTTAGTAACATGAATTAATGAGACATGAGTGTGCAAAGGAGGGGGGGGGAGAAGAAAAGAGAGAAGCTCAGTGCATCACAGGAAGACCCCCAGCAGTCTAGGCCTATAGCAGCGTAGCTAAAGGCTAGCGTAAGCCAGCCTTAATTATAAGCTTTATCAAAAAGCAAAGTTTTAAGCCTACTCTTAAATGTAGAGGGTGTCTGCATCCCGAACCGAGACTGGAAGATGGTTCTACAGGAGACGAGCCTGATCACTGTTTAGCAACTGCTTTCTCTAGACTTTTAGAGAGGAAGGGAAGATTAGATATAGGTCTATAGTTAGCTAGGACCTCTGGATCAAGAGTAGGCTTTTTAAGAAGAGGTTTAATTACAGCCAGTTTAAAGGACTGTGGTACATAACCTGTTAGTAATGACAGATTGATCATATCTAATGGATTAAAGTGCTGACTAAGGGTAGAACATCTTTAAGCAGCTTAGTTGGGATGGGTCTAGGAGGCAGGTTGTTGGTTTAGATGAAGAAATAGTAGAAGTTAGGTGTTGAAGGTCAATGGAAGAGAAGTAGTCCAGATATAGATCAGGTCTTACAGCTGTGTCTAAACTTTTATCATTTGAAGGCAGGATGTGATGAATTTTGTCTCTGAGTAGAATTTTGTCATTAAAGAAGCTCATGAAGTCATTACTGCTGAGGCTTATAGGAATACTGGGCTCAATAGACCTGTGACTCTGTCAGCCGGGCTACAGTACTAAACATAAACCTGGGGTTGTTCTTATTCTCCTCTATTAGTGCTGAGTAATAGGCTGCTCTGGCATTGCGGAGGGCCTTCCTATAGCTTTTAAGGCTGTCTATCCAGGCTAATCGAGACTCTTCCATTTTAGTACGACGTCATTTTCTCTCTAGTTTTTGTGTTATTTTCTTTAGATAACGGGTTTGAGGGTTATACCATGGAGCTAATCTCCTATGTTTGAGACTCTTCGTTTTTAGAGGGGCGATGGAGTCCAGAGTTTCTCTTAGTGAACCTGCAGCACTATCAACGAGATGATCAATATGGGAGGGACTGACATTAATGAAGGAGTCCTCTGTTATAGTCAGACATGGTGATGAATTTAGTACTGATGGAATCACTTCTTTAAATTTTTCTACAGCATCATCAGATAGGTTTCTAGTGTAGAAACGTTTTTCTAGTGTCGTGTAATCGAGTAATACAAATTCAAATTAGTTAGTTATTGAAGTTATTAAATAATGATCCAACAGAAGAGGGTTTTCTAAAAAGACTATTAAGTCTTCAGTTTCGATGCCATAAGACAAAACAAGGTCAAGGGTGTGATTAAAGCGGTGAGTAGGTTTATGTACACCCTGACAGAAGCCAATGGACTCTATTAATGAGATGAACGCAGAGCAGAGACGATCATTTTCTACGTCTACATGAATATTGAAATCACCCACAATACTTACTTTTTCTGTTTTAAGGACTAAACTTGAAAGAAACTCTGAGAATTCAGCTTAAAAAGTCTGTATATGGACCAGGAGCGCGGTACACTATAACAAATGTAATTGGCTTTTGTTTTTTCCAGGCTGGATATGTAATATTAAGACTAAGGCTTTCAAATGAGTTATAATCAGGTTTAAGGTGAAAAAACAGCTTTGGATGCCAGAGATCTAACGTTCAGGAGTCCACATTTTATTCTCCTGTTATTTTGAAATACTTCACTGATGGTGTTAATCTTTATCAGATTTTTATGTGAAACTCCTCTTCTTGTAATTGATTTAAATAATGTCATTGGTCGGGGGACAGACACAGTCTTTATGGGGTTTTGGCTGGGTAACTCTAAAGGAAGCGCAGAGAGGCGTGTAGGACTGAGACTCTGCCTCCTGGTCTCAACTCTGGGATGTCACCATAGTGGATCACTAATAAACTTGGTCAGATTACTAGCTATGAGAGCTGCTCCATCCAAAGTGGGATGGATGCCATCTCTCCTAATAAGACCAGGTCTTCCCCAGAAAGTCTGCCAATTGTCGACAAAACCCACATCGTTTTGTGGACACCACCTCGACAGCCAGCGGTTGAACGATGACATGCGGCTAAACATGTCATCGCTGGTCAGATTTGGCAAGGGGCCAGAGAAAACTACGGAGTCCCACATTGTTTTGGCAAATGTACACACCGACTCAACATTAATTTTAGGGACCTCCGATTGGCGTAATCGGGTGTCATTACCGCCGACATGTATTACAATCTTATCATATTTACGCTTATCCTTAGCCAGCAGTTTTAAATAGGATTCAACGTCGCCCGCTCTGGCCACAGGTATGCATTTGACTATGGTCGCTGGTGTCGCTAATTTCATGTTTCGTAAAATGGAGCTGCCGATTACCAGAGTTTGTTTCTCAGCGGGTGTGTCGCTGAGTGGGGAGAACCTATTTGAAACGTGAACCGGGTGGTGTTCCGTGGTGTGAGGCGTGGGGTTTTGTTTCCTACGTACAGTCACCGAGCCTCCCTGTTCCCCTGGCCTGGCTGCTCGGGAGCTGCCAGGGGACGGCTAGGAGGGCTACACTAGGTCGGCCCGCACCGGCTAATGGGGGCTGGCTAGCTATAGCGGCTAAAGAGTTTCCTTCCATGGTGTGGAGCCGTGTTTCCAATTCACTAAGCCTCGCCTCCAACGCGACAAATAAACTACATTTGTTACATGTACCGTTATCACTAAAGGAGGCAGAGGAATAACTAAACATGTGACACACAGAGCAGGACAGAGCAGGAGAGGAAGGAGAGAGAGAAGCCATTGTTGTGAGCTAGGCTAGGCTAAGGAGGCTAAGTAGTACTAGAATTAAACGTGAAACTAGTGAGTTATCAAAATGTGGGGTAACAACGATGCTTAAACTGAACAATAATATATACTTAACTCGTGGTTTATCGTAATAATGATAAAATTAGACGGATTAATGAAGTTCAAACAAATTAGGTAACAGCAACAGTAAACGCTACCAGTAGCCTACAACAATAGGACAAGAGGAAATGATGCATTAGGGCCACCGTAGCACGTAGAGACTGGAGCTTTTTCGTCGTTCAGTTCCAGTTTTTCGTCCCAAGTTCCAAAGTTGGGAGAGCTATGATGACAGACATTAGATCAATCATATCTGACCGACACAAAGTCAATAAAATGTCAAACCGCTCCTCTAAGGCAGGGGTTCCCAAAGTGGAGGGGTAAGGAGATGATTTCCAGAAATCAATAAAATTGAAAAATGATGAGAAATAGTCTATTTTAGCCATAATTGTTACAAAAGATGAATGGCAGTGAAATTTAAAAATAAAACCATGCAAATAAAAATATGTGTTGTGTGTTTGGATAAGCCTATTAGTGTGTGTGCGCGTAATGTTTGTATACTTCCACCACCTCTGGGGATGGTGTGGGTCTCCATCTCTGGCACTGTTGCTTTGGGGTAAATATTTTAGGAACCCCTGCTTTCAGAGCCAAAACTAGCATACCTCCCTAAGGTCCAACAATCCTATACATTTGTTTAGCTTTCCTGTTTCCCATTCTCCACCACTTCGCCACGTTTTATGGAAACTGGTTCTGTAGCTTTTAAAATGAGGGAAAATATTGAATATCAATGCCCCGATCTGACCTCGCTGCCACTTGACTTCACTACAATTATTCTTATTATCATTACGATTATTACCATTATTATCATTACTATTTTTGGTACATTTATTTTACTACTGTTTTATTGTTTAATATACTGAGCAACTTCAAAAACACATATTTCTAAGAACCCAATATTTTCCTTTCACTAGCCCTAATCTAACAATAATAACAATGATATGATTCACTGAATAGACTTTTTAAGTACCCACAACCAAAACATGTTAAATCATGAATAACCATCATTTAGTCATAACATAGAAATAACAGTCATTGGTGCATTTCAGAGTAAACCATGATGTTGGTGAGATTCTTTTCTGCATGATTGAAAAGATCTGGTCAAGGCGATAATTTACCAGGTCTAATTAATGTCCTACTGAAACAACTGATGATGTCACGACTTCCACAAAACTTACATGACCAGACAGTTGGGATGCTGATGGTCTGAACTCTGCAGACACGTGCAGCACAGATGTTACAGATGTTATGGCTCATGGCACAGTGGAGACAGATCACATTTTGTGACAAGTCCAGATTTAACTTGAACACAGCTGGTGGTCCTTGGTGTTTGTACCATCGCTGCAGGGAACGCTATCCTGCAGCATACATTCAGGAAGTGGACCATTTTGGTGGTGGTGTCATGATGTGGGGGGGCACTGCTAATGGATGACGGTCAGAACTTGTCCACATCCACGGTACACTGACAGCTATCCGTTACCAAAATACAGTCCCAGGTCCACATGTCATTCCCAGGATACAGCAATCAGGCATCACCTTCATGCATGACAATGCCAGACCACATGTGGCTCATGTCTGTCAGGAGTAGCCTACCTGGACCAGAACAATGTCGCTGTCCTTCCTTGACCAGCATATTCGCCAGATCTCACCCCAATAGAGCATCTGTGGGACGTTCAGGATCACCAGGTGAGAGAGAGAGAGATCCTGCTCCAGCAACACATGAACAACTTGTCACAGCTCTGCAGGAAGAATGACGTCATCCTACAAGTCCAGAATAACATCTTATCCATTCAGGAGGTGTAAAGTAGTGATAAATGCTGGAGGTAGACACGCACGGTAGTGACTATTGTTGTTCTCTGTCTCACCATCCACACTTTCTGACTTGTAAACACTGAGACAAAAACCACTAATCTGCACAAAAAAGATTTTTCTGTGTAGCTAAAGGGTGAATAAAGATATGAACCATAATTTACCTTTGATATTTAATATGAACAGGATGACATGAAATCCTACAAAATTATGCATTTTTACTGTTGCTCAGTTTATTATTGTTTCTAGTTCAATTTAATCCATCCACCTAACAGATGTTGCCTCGGACTGACACACACACCCAACCTACAAATTGCACATTGTGTTGTTTCTTTTCTTGTTTATGCAGTAAATGTTTTGTCTGTTGCCTTGCAATAAAAACAAAAATGTTTAAATAAAAAATCATTGTTAACAAAAGTCCTGGACTCAATTCTCTATCCAGATTTCACAAAAATGTGATGGGTACTTTCCTGACCGATGTGTCATTTCTCCACAAAGTTCTGTGGAAATCTGTTCAGTGATGTTTGCCTAATTAGGGAAAACGCCCGTCTAGTAATGTTAAAGCCAGCGAAAAAAATGTCTAGATCCACACTCAAATAAAATGCGGGTCTTTCTTTTCTTGGATCATGGATCATATTTCATGCATTCAGTAGTTTTGTGTAATCCTGCTGACAAACCAACAAAAGGTTGAAAACAAAACATCCTTAGCAGAGCTAACAGGAAATGTGTTCATTGCAGTTTTTTGTTTCAGACTGAAGACCTGTGAAAACTCATCTTTCAAAAACAAAAAGGTTTAAAATAAAAACTGTTGAGTTAATGTTCTCTATGAAGCAGGACTGTCAAAATACAACCTCTGCTTGAATTCTAACAGGATTTTTCATTGTCTACTGCTGGTTAACATTTGCATGTCGACTTGCCCTCTGGGAAACTGAGCTTTTGTTTTTTTTAACCATATTCTAACATTTGAAGGACCAAACGTTTATTATTAAATGATTAAAATAATCATTACATGCAACCAAGATGTAAAAATTAAATACAGTCTGGAATCAACTTCATCAAGTTCCAGTTTTCCACATACAGACACTGCAGCACTTTCAACGACAAGCCATTAGTTAGCTTAGCCGCTAACACTTTGGCCTGTTTGTTACCAATAAGACACCATACATTCAGTACAGTTAGATTTTTCTCCACTGAGGAGATGATTTAATAACAAATTTATAAAAGTTCATTGTGAAATTAGCTCATTTCATTGAACAATTGATCAAATGTTCAATTGAAATCTTAATTATACAAAAGGAAAATAACAAGCTTATGCAAAAAACAGACAGTGACTCAATAGAGCCTGCAGCTCCTAAACAGATTTGGACTTTTTAAAACAGTGCCCTTGTTCGCACTCCATACACGCCACATGCTGATGTGATCTAGCTCTCTGGCGAGTAGATCTTGATGAGGTGTTGCAGTTCGGTGGGGTAGCCGGTGAGAGGGCAGCGGCGGTTGGCTTTCACATAGGTGTAGATGCAACGGTAGCAGAAGACGAAGCCTGAGGTGGACAGCACCGTGGCGTTTGTGCGATGCCTCCGGCACAGCGGGCAGCTCCTGCTGTCAAAGTCAGGCAGAGCCTCTGCGCCGTGATTGGCTGAGATGGACGGGGAGTCCCCGCCACTCTGCTCCGGTTGTAGGTGGAGGGGGGGCGGAGGAGCCGGTAGGGAGGTGAGGGTTTTCACAGTGCTCTGGTTGTCTGAGGAGTACCACCACTCCAGGAACTGAAGGAAGAAGATGCCTAAAGACAGGGAGGTGGAGAAGGACAAGGCCACGCCCCTCCCTGCTTGTGACATCACCCACCACGCTCTCTGCACCAGGCTGCAAACACAAGAACAATGCATTGTGGGTGGTGAATTTAAGATTTTTGGATGACATGCAAGTGCATTGAACATGAATCTGTCCGATTCACTGAAACAGAATTGTTAGTAATCCTCTGTTGTGATCATTTGGATGATAAGCATTGAAGAAATGCTGTAGGGGTGACCTGCTATGCTCAGATTTTACTTTCATTCACAAAAAACTTAGCATGGAGTTAAACACGAATTTAACACTGTCGAGTTTTCGAGATCAGATACACAACAAACAAGACATGATGTTGCTTGTTAAAGATGCATTTAAAAAGCAAAGCAGTCCATGAGGTGGAGGCGCTACAGAGGAAATGACATAAGGGGTGAGAGATATGTCATCATTTAACATTTTAGTTCATAGCCTGTAGTTTAAGAGCACCTGAATATAAGAAAGGCTAAGATGGATGATTTAATATTCTATAGATAGATAGATGATAGATAGATAGATGATAGATAGATAATAGATAGATGACAGATAGATAATAGATAGATAGATAGATATGACAGATAGATAGATAATAGATAGATAGATAGATAGATAGATAGATAGATGATAGATAGATATGACAGATAGATAGATAATAGATAGATAGATAGATAGATAGATAGATAGATGATAGATAGATAGATAGATAGATAGACAGATAGATAGATAGATAGATAGATAGATTGATGATAGATAGATAGATAGATAGATAGATAGATAGATTGATGATAGATAGATAGATAGATAGATAGATAGATAGATAGATTGATGATAGATAGATAGATAGATAGATAGATAGATAGATTGATGATAGATAGATAGATAGATAGATTGATGATAGATAGATAGATAGATAGATAGATAGATAGATAGATTGATGATAGATAGATAATAGATAGATGATAGATAGATAGATGAATGGATAATAGATAGATCGATAGATAGATGACAGATGGATAATAGATAGATGATAGATCGATAATAAATGATAGATAATAGATAAATCGATAAGATGATAGATAGATAGATGATAGATAGATAGATAGATAGATAATAGATAGAAATGATAAATAACAGTATGCACCTCTGCACTAATCATCATCTTTAAACTCTGGTATCTGATTGGACGTCCTGACAGTAGCAACATTAGTGTTGCCTGTGAGACTCAGAGAAGGGTTTCACTTGTACAGATAGCAGTGATTTAAGATGTACCTCCTCTCAGCAGGGTTGCCTGTTTTGCTGCTTTTCAGCTCCAGGTCTCGGATATCTTGAGTGTTAAGTCGCTCGAGTCTGACCCTTGCCAGCCACAGCAGGGGATTATGGGTCCTGGCGGCTCCAAAGACAAAGAGCAGGTGCTGGCAGAAGACCCAGGCTTGCCAGGCTGAGCTGATGTAGGGGTACGCTGCCACGGCCGCCCGGTACAGCCTCTGGCTCCTGGTCTGGGCCAGTCGGATGGAAAAGTCGTCCTCATCCTTCTGCCGCGCCAGCGTTGCCTCCAGCTTGGCCCGCAGGTACGGCATTAGGCACAGAAGAAGAAGAGAGCACCAGTGTGACTTCCTGTGCAACCCCAGGCGAACAGGAAGTCCTCGCCCTGCTGAGACTCTCTTCAAGCCGTAGAAGTTCTCAGAGAAGGAGGCGCTACAGTGAAAGAGGAAGTGGTTCTGGAGCAGGAGATCCAGCAGCAAGTGGAGCTCATCAAAGTGTCGCCATAGGAAACCAAAACGGGACGGGTTGGACTCTGCCAGAACCTGAGGAGGTCACCAGAGCTGAGGTTGTTAGAGACATTTTATGTCCAGTAAGTTTTAAGCAAGGCTTTTGACATTATGATAGCTTCATCACCAACATAAGGTGACAGAGTAGGATAAATAAATCTAGATACACCTTCATTCCTGTCAATAACACTCTTCCAATAATGGAGTCGTCTCTTTGAAGCTGCATATTCATTTACTTGGTTTTCTTAATTTTAGGAAGAAAATGCAGCGGTTGCTAAATTTTGGATATGACAAAGAATGGTACATTTGCATATGAAAGGAACAGCTTTTGGCTGTTGTCATATCCTTGAAATGCAAATGTCAAGATATTTAATACATTGTTTGATAGGAATATTAAAGACAAGTTTCTCTTCAGTCCCATATAAACATAAAATAACTTTTATTGATGTTGAGCTTACTTCACCAGTTACATGCAAAGCATTATGACCATGATGAGGTTCTTTGTCACTGTATGATGTCATTAATACATTAGACTGAAGTTAACGGCTGCTCTGCTGAAAGCAGGCCGTCTCTGTTTGGCTAGTGTAATGCTGGTTATTCTTGAGCTCAACTAAAAAGCATGACTGTAGTGAAATTTTAGAATGGGCATATGAAACAAGAAACAGCGTGACAATCTGCCTATTGATTGGCTATCAGAGTTAAGAAGAAGAAGAAGAAGAAGAAGGAGAAGAAGGAGAAGAACTTGATTTTGGCTGCTGTACAGAGTGAGGAAAGTAGGAACATAAAATAAAATTGTAAAATTGCAAAGCTTTTGAGAACAGGTTGGTTTTAAGGAGATGGGGCATTGCCAGTCTCAGCTGGGAGTGAGGTTCAGAGGGTGGGG
>CM075197.1:1867500-2032500 GCA_037577475.1 Chaunax sp. Z400 | reverse complement strand
TTGTAAAGCATTTTAATACAAGAAAGTGCTTTACAACAAAGAAATGACATGGATCACATGCTTTACATGATGAATAAGACATCAAATTAACATAAAACAGGGATAGAAATTTTATCTAAACTTGATGATGATGGTTAAAATATGATGAAGATGCATAAAGCAGGGATATATGCCATAATTAATGTAAAATAAGATGGAGAGTGAAACTAATTTTATAATGAGAGTAGTAAAAATATATTAAAATTAGGATAAAAATTGAATACAGAGAAACACAGATTAATTCAGTCATTCATTTTCTGTAACTGCTTATCCTGTTTAGGGTCATGGGGGCTGGAGCCTATCCCAGCTGACTTTAGGTAGGAGGCGTGGTTCACCCTGGACAAGTCGCCAGTTCACCGTAGGGCAACATGGAAAAACAAACAACTAATCACACCTACGGTCAATTCAGAGTCACCAGTTCACCTCTACTGCATGTTTTTGGTGGTGGGAGGAAGCTGGAGAACCTGAAGAGAACCCACACAGACACGGGGAGAGCATGGAGACTAACCACAGAAAAGTCTCGGGTCCTCAGGTGGAATTGAACCCAAGACCTTCTTACTGTGAGGCAACAGAGCTACCCACTGCACCAAGGACAACATGCTGCCGAGAAGCAGATGGAAAATAAAATTGAATAACTGTAATCAATTCATAAGAATAAAAAAGCATAGGATACACAATATGTGTCAAATGAAGTAAAACATGACATAATTGTAGCAATAAAGATGAGTCCAGGTGTCTGTGTTGGCAAAGTCATCACAATTTAAATGGTAAAGAAGAGAGAAAAGCTAAAGCTTTCTATTAAAAATAGTCTGTGTGTTAATTAGGTAGAGTGTTTTTATCCATAGCTTTGGGCCATAATACACAAAATCTGCACTCTTCATTTTCTTTTCTTTTACTTTGATGAATAACATTATTCTATTGAGTCTCTTCTAAAACCAGACAGCACTCAGTGGCATTTTACCTATGATGTCATTGCACCTAAAATCAATAGTCCCATGATAGTCTGACTCCTTCACCATGAAAACCTACCCCTAGAATCTGGAATCACATTGGTATCATTGTTAGTTTGATAAATACTCAAGAAAAACAATTTCACTGAAGGTGGTTTTCTTCAGGATCTAGATCAGGAACTTTTTAAGACATCAAATTTGACACCAAAATTATCAGAACAGTTTCAGCTACTATCTGATCGTAGTTCAAATATGTATCATTATTATTATTTGTTATCTCACAGAGTAGTTTCTCTGAGTCCTATAAAGTTAAACATTCTGGATCACCAGATCTGGAGTACTGCGTGGATCCAGATCAGACTCTGATGTGTGTTAGATCTTATGGGGATATCATCGTGTTATTTTTGTCCAAGCTTTGTAAGAAATACAAATGAAGTTAGAAGTAAATATCATGTAATTACCCCTATCCCTTAAAATCCAAAGTAGTATGTAAGTAAACATTGGAGGAATAGCAAGCAGAAAGGGAACACAAGGACACATAGCACGCTCCAGACACAACAATAATTAAAAGACAAAGCTACGGAGAACAAAAAATAAAAATAAACTCAGGTCAAAATTAGATAGTATCCTACCTCTGCAAAAACTCACCCACTCACTCACTCACCCACCATCCCATTCACTCACTCACTCACCCACTCACTCACCCACCCAGCCACCCACTCACCCACCCACTCACTCACTCACCCACTCACTCACCCACTCACTCACCCACTCACTCACTCACTCACTCACTCACTCACTCACCCACTCACTCACCCACTCACTCACCTACCCACCCACTCACCCACTCACTCACTCACTCACTCACTCACTCACTCACTCACTCACCCACTCACTCACCCACTCACTCACCTACCCACCCACTCACCCACTCACTCACTCACTCACTGACTCACCCACTCACTCACTCACTCACTCACTCACCCACTCACTCACCCACCCAGCCACCCACTCACTCACTCACTCACTCACTCACTCACTCACTCACCCACTCACCCACTCACTCACTCACCCACCCACTCACTCACTCACCCACCCACTCACTCACTCACTCACCCACTCACTCACTCACCCACCCACTCACTCACCCACCCACTCACTCATCCACTCACTCACTCACTCACCTACTCACTCACCCACCCACTCACTCACCCACTCACTCACTCACCCACCCACTCACTCACCCACCCACTCACTCACTCACTCACCCACCCACTCACTCACCCACCCACTCACTCACCCACTCACTCACTCACTCACCCACCCACTCACTCACCCACTCACCCACCCACCCACTCACTCACTCACTCACTCACCTACTCACTCACTCACTCACTCACTCACTCACTCACTCACTCACTCACTCACCTACTCACTCACTCACTCACTCACTCACTCACTCACTCACTCACCTACTCACTCACCCACCCACTCACTCACCCACTCACTCACTCACCCACCCACTCACTCACCCACCCACTCACTCACTCACTCACTCACCCACCCACTCACTCACCCACCCACTCACTCACTCACTCACCCACTCACTCACCCACCCACTCACTCACTCACTCACTCACCCACCCACTCACTCACTCACTCACTCACTCACCTACTCACTCACCCACCCACTCACTCACCCACCCACTCACTCACTCACCTACTCACTCACTCACTCACTCACTCACCCACTCACTCACTCACTCACTCACTCACTCACCTACTCACTCACTCACTCACTCACTCACCCACCCACCCACTCACTCACCCACCCACTCACTCACTCACCTACTCACTCACTCACCCACTCACTCACCCACCCACTCACTCACTCACTCACTCACTCACCCACCCACTCACTCACTCACTCACTCACCTACTCACTCACCCACCCACTCACTCACCCACCCACTCACAGAATTTCTGTCAAAAACATAGCAATACAAATTTCTGTCACAAACATAGCAATAAATAAATTAAAATTAAAATTGTGAGTAAACTCTAAACTAAGCCACTTCAGGTCTTAAAGATTTTCATAAAAACAGACTGTTTAGTAAAAAAAAAAGGACCAGCTTTTCTCTCATTTGGTGCAAAGCAACAAAACGAACTGATCTGCACTAATTCTGAATATCTGAATTTTCTTTTTGCAATATTTTATTTAAAGTAGTTTGTGAAGTTTGTCTTCAAATGCAAATTTGAGTTTAAACCATTCCATTATTAAGTTTCCACAAAAAAGCTGTAGCATCACAAATGATTCATTATGAACATACAATGATCATAAATACTGAATTCATCTGGAAAACCATTGTTGATCTGACTGACTCTCTTCAATAAAATGCAACCATGGCAGGGAAACCTGAGTATTTCACGATTGTTGTTATGCATCATCAAAAAAAAGTACTGTAATGTACATAATGACACTAATGGAGGTAAAACTACATAACTCAAGACGGGGGCTTCAAGATCAGTTTATCAGTATCCACCTAGAATTCACCAGCAGTGAAAACTGTGTTTTACTGGTGAAAACAGTCATGATGCAAACCAGTTGATACGCTGTAGGACTGGTGCTTTCAGGGTCTTTGGACTTCTGAGACTCCAGTACAAGTACCTGCTTTGCCCAATTGTAAATCTAGCCTTGTATGAAAGCAGCATTGATGTTCTCGTATGAATTTGTAGGTAAATTAGCTTTGGTTTAGTTTATGACTCGTCACAAGATGTTAACAATCCTTCTTAAATATATGTCAGTGAAAGAGTCGGGTGGAGATGAAGGGACGCCTATCTCCGCAGTGGTACTAACGGAGAATGAGAGGGGGGAGGACACAGACGGAGACATGATGAAAATATCAGATGAGCTGCTAGCGTTCAGTGGATGAGAGGAGACATTTGGTGATTGGAGAGGATTAGAGGATTACCGACACAGCCGACAGCACTGACTGTCTCCATCAGCATCCTCACTCGTGTCTCCCTCTGTCCATCATCTCCCAGTCATTGCTTTTGGTTTAGCTGTCATCCAATGAAGTCAGCACATAGAGAAGGTGGTGATCCAGAATGATGATTGTCTGGGTTCTCCAGCAGCAGAGGAGGTGAGTAAGCCATGGGGGAGAGGAAGGCTTAGACATGGAAGATGACATATGTGTTATTTGACTGATGATGATTTTAGTCTGTTTCATAGATTGTTGCTCCACTTTTATGAGTGTAAAAAACTGTAAACCAGGAAAGAAAATGACTATGATTTGATTAAAAATATTTATTAGCATTGACAGTCAACAAGTTCTAAGTAAATAACAAATAAGCTGTAATCTGAATCTGTTTTCCAGTGAATGACAAATAAATGCTGTGCTGTTGCTTTTAGACACTGTCGCTGTCTTCATATCAGACAGACTCACCGACTCCAATCCTTTGTGCTGCCCTGCTCTTAATAACTGTGATTATGTAATTACATTTTGGATGGAGAGGGAGGATAAATCGGATCAAAAACCTGTGTCAATAATAAATGTAACAATCAGTTATGTAACCATGAAAATTTGGTGACTAATCTTTTTAATGCTGATGTTTCATTCTAGAAAACGTGTGCTCCTCGCTGGCCGGTCTACTTGAAGAGGTGAACAGTTTAAAGAAAACCAGATATCAGTGCTTTAATGATTAGGCTAAATGTTGTCTATACACATAGTATGTTTTCCACTATGGAAAAGGTTTAAGGGTTATCAGGACAAACTAGTTAGTGTTAAAGATTTAGTCAAACAATAGGCATAAATTTGACCCCATGACACAATTTGAATGACAGCTTCCTCATTTACATATTGAAGCAGAAATGCATAAAAGAAACATAAAATGAAAATGTAGAGATAAATAAACTTGTGGAAAAAATGGGGGGAAATGCAAAGGGAAATCATAAAGAAACAAACAATAAGAATAATAAATTGTTATGTAAAATAGAAAATGAAGCAGAAAATTAAATATTCAGGGGAATTTACACGAGCAAATTAAAACTTGCAATTTACGTTATAGTATATAAAAAGTAATAGCAATATAAATATTTTAATCTTAGTTTCATTTATTGATCCGAATTTTTTTAATTTGGCAGTTTTGGTCCTCTGTACCTTGAATAACTTACCTGGTAGCTCACTGCCATTGGAGTTTGAGTGTGACTCTGGGAATAAGTGAAAATATTAATGCAGCTGTTTGTATTTAAATTTAAAAAAAATGAAGGAAGGAATTTGATGTCTCATATTCAGTTGGAATGTCGGGAAAAATTGTAACACTGAACAGCAAAGTCCCTGCCAAAGTTAAGGTGGGTGGGTGGGTGGGGGACCCTTCTGTCATACAGACTCACATTAAACCACACAAGAACATCACAGTCTCATGAACTTTAAAGTTAACACTGGTCCATAAGTTTATATTAAAAGTCACCTTGGTTGTATGTAAACAAACCAAGTAAATTTTATATTCAGTGTTAATTCTAAACTAGCATTGGGTTTGTCCTTAATTTAATTAAATTTAAATTTTTAATGTTTCTTTTTTAATTTAATTTAAATTTTCAACAGATGTTGGGGAGGGTTCATGGGTATTTTATTTATTTATTTATTATTTTATTTTAGCTACTGCATTAATCCCACAGGAGGAAATTCTTTCTCTGCATCTGACCCATCCCTGAGGAGCAGTGGGCTGCCTTTACGGCGCCCGGGAGCAAACTGGAGTTCAGTATTTTGCTCAAGGATACTTCAACTTGTAGACTTGCAGAGGCTGGGGATCGAACCACCAACCTTTCGTTCCTCCTGAGCCACAGCCGCCCACATATAGGATAGGGTATGACAGTTATGTTCCAGCACACTGTGACACTACCATGCTGTGCTGATGTAAATTCAATAAAAAGATTCGAAAAAGAAAATACTTGATACCTTCACCGAAGCCCAAAGATGAAAAAAAACAAAAACAATTTATCACAAATCAGTTATTTATTCATATTTCCTGAATCAAGTAATGTTAAGACCATGGGTTGGAAACTAACACTCACCAACTACCAAGGGCAACCCTTTGGCATCATGGTGCATTCAGCTACACCTCATAAACTCTGATATCTACATAGCTGTGTACTGCAAAGCACATGGGTGCCCACATGGACTTCATGATGCATTCAAGTGCACTCCATAACTCAAAAATCTATACTTCAATACTCCAATTTTTACATTTGTTGAACAGCTCATTGTGACTTTTTTACAACTCAGAACTTTTTTAGACTTGGGACGTGCAGCATGCTAAATGCTAAACTTGATTCCACCACTGCTATCTGGTGAACATGGTAAAGCATTGCTCATCTGAAGAGCATTACTGTACATCTCCCTATGGGGTTACCTTAACTTGTGGACAGAAAGTGTAAAACTCAAAACTGTGCTTGCTCTCTTATTTCCAGATGTGACTGCGTTGACTGTAAGGCTCGACAAAAAGAATGCCAGAATTGAACTTCCAAGATTCATTCAACTTTCCACACTTCAACGTCTCCTTTGAATAAGCTTCTCTCCCTCCTGCTGCTGTCCATCAAAACATGTGCATCGTTTTCCTTGCCCTTCTCTCCTTCCTTCTTGCCTTTTACTCTGCTCCGTCATCTTTTCCATCCGCTGATGGCTCACGCTTGTGTCCACACCGGTGTGTTTGTTACGAGCATGCAGACCTGGTGGACTGCCATGACCATGGGTTTGAGCACGTTCCCAAGGGTCTGCCACATGGCACATGGCTCCTGGAGCTGGGAGGAAACAATCTAAGCCAGATTGGCACCCGGGCCTTCACTGGACTGTGGTCTCTACGGGTTCTGGTGCTGACTGGCAGCCAGATACAAGAAATACAACCACAGGTAGGAATGATGTGAAGGCCGAAGGTGAACACACACACACACACACACACACACACGCACACACACACACACACACTGTGTCAACAAGAACAACATTCAAGTGTCCCCATAATTTGATGTGTGCAGACAATCTCAGACTTGCAGAGTGTCAAATGCGATATAGGGAAAGACGTCTGTGAGCTAGCTGTGCATTTATGCAGGTACTTCTCTGAAACAGATGCCAGAGATAACTGGGTTCAGTATCCCTTTTCTCCGACAAAGTCATGCCACCTTCCCATGTCTGATTGAGAGAGGCTCATTGAGATATCAACAAACAGAAGACGTTGCCAGAAGTCTGGATTGCCTTGTGTACAGAGCATCCTGAATTGGCAAATTGTGCTATTAAGACGTTGATGCCCTTTGCAACTTACCTATGTGAGACTGGGTTCTCAGCTTTAGCATGACAACAAAGTACAGAAACAGACTTTGTGCAGAAAACAATCAAAGACTGAAACTGTCTCAATACAACCCCACACTGCAGCATTATGTGAGGCCACTGAAGCACATCCTCATTAATCTGTGGTGAGGTGAGGCTTTCTGTGTTCAACTTTAATTTGCTGCCACCTCCTTCTCTAACTGCATTGTGCATACAGTCAGTAAAGTTGTAGTATGACAAAAGTTTGAAATCTAAATAAAAAGCAGGATTAATTGGTTATTCTGTTTTATGTATTTACATATTATGCATATCACTGTTAAAAGTTTGGGAACCAATGCTGTAACCTAATTTCAATCAGGACAGACAAGTGAATGAAGCAAAGATAATTGTTTATTACAACAGATGATGTGTGATAATTACTCTGTCAGAAAGACTTTGGTGCTTAGACTCTTCAGGGAGATTGTGATCGAAGGGCATCTGTCCTGAGCAGCAGCAGGATAAATAAATCCCCCATTGGGGTCCAGACACTGGTGGTGGTGGTGGCTGATGACTCTGAGATGATGAAGCTGATGAAATGATGAAGTTGGTGAATCTGTGAAGACTGGGCGGTGATGGAGAGGTGGAGGGCGCGCATAACAAAAGCATGACTGAAAAGAGGTACAGAGAGAATCGTATTTAAAAAGACAGCAGCAATGTGATTGGTTATTGGACAATGGAAACAGGAAATGGGGCGTGAATGACAGGACGGTATGACAAATAAACTACGGCTTGATTGAGCTTTCACTAGAGCTTCATTACATCTCTTTTGCAAAGTATAGCCACTGTCTCTACTTTTTTATTACACAACCTTTTACTATGAGCTGAGAGAAGTTTCAGCTCCACTTTCTCTGCTACATTATGCCTTTTACAAAATTTTGTCCCCTCAATTTTAGTGACATATTAACGTTAAAACACTCTCAGCTCCTGGCGGTCCTTAGAGTGGACATACTGTTTAAAGTCCATTCTAAAAGCAGCTGTAATGTAGAGCCATTTGTCCTCACGGTAAAAACTTTATTTACACCATCAGGCTACAGCATCAGGAATCCTCCGGCTCAATCAGCACACATTTAATTTACTTGATTATTCATTATATTTCATATGTATAATCAGATATTGAATATTGTATATACTGGATATTATATTACATATATGTTTAACAGTATATATAATATAATATAATATAGTATAATATGATATAATATAGTAATACAATCAATGACTAATGGGGAAGGGTGGGATTGAATAAGTTTGTACTTCTTCTCACTCCTTTTCGAATATGTACACAAGTCAAGTGTTTGACAATTTCTTTTGCTTTATGCTTTTCATTGTCTGTAAATATTATGTACACTATCTTTACGTATTCAAAATAAACATCTCAATCAATCAATCAATCAAAAACTTTGTGACATCATTAATTAATGTGATCATGTGTTTGCCAGACATGCATGGTCAGTTCCCACATCCTCTCAATGTATGTCCTGACACCACACATCTCTTCTTGATGAGCGAAAAGTGAAGCAGATTTTAGGCATGGTGCCACTATTTTTTTCACTATGCACATGTCTTGCTGTCATCCAAAAGGGGATTCCGTCGTGACGTATTCCTTTTGTGCAATGGTTCAGACCTCTGAGCTGGATGCATAGGGACGACATAAACAAAACCTTCAAATGTGATGTGTTTGTGTGTGAATGAGAAGTTGCCTTCTATTAAATGTACATTCCCTCTGTATTACCAGAGAGTATTACCAGTATTGGTAATAGGAACAGATGGAGGAAATATAAAATGGGTAAAGAGGGTGAGATCAAGTAAAGGAAAGAGGAAAAGAGGAAGGGAGGAATGTTAAAATGGAGGTCTGGGCTCTGTCTGGGTCTCGATGCTGAACATGCAAGTAGGGAGGGACAAATAAAAAAAGGAAAAGGTAACCGAGTAGTTAAACTGGTGCTTCTCTGTCTTCCTCCTCTCCACAGGCATTCTTCTCCTTGTCCTTCCTGGAGAAGTTGGATCTGAGCTGGAACCAATTAAGATCTCTCCCCGTCGACTTCTCAGCCGGTCTGTTTGCCCTCAGAGAGCTGCGGCTGGAACACAACTACTTACTTCATATACCTGGATACAGGTACTTGTCCGTCTATTGGTGCTCCAAGTGGAAGTCCATCTTTCCTCCATGTTTCAGTGACATTAACCAGAGCACTTTTGAACACAATGGAGTTGATAGTACACCTGTGTTTAAATAGTTTCCACTGTTCAGAGTTAGAAGTAGTTTAATAGCCATCGCTACATCAGCGACATTTGCTAATATAGAATGGTGCTTCATGAATGTCTTGAATTAGCTTTGAATTGAGCCATGCTCGATTTCCTTTGTTGCAGAGACTATGTAGGTCAAAATGAAATCATCCATCGTTGTATTGATCAGCTTGAGATTGTAACAAGCTTGTGGAACCTGTGTGTCATAGCTGCATAAAATACAACACCTTAAGAGCTTATCGGCATTCGGTATAAAAACTTATCAAGATGGTAAACGAGTGTCAGTATTGGCTCTGAAAAACAGTGTGCACTAATTGTAATTTGAAAAATAATAAAATGCATTTTATTTTTAATCCTATGATAATAGGCTGAGATTTTGACAGGCCCATCTGGACTGTGGCCCCCCCAACCCAGGGGGGTGTACTTTATGGGCCAGGCCAACCATAACTAGTTAGGACTTGAAGGGAAAATGACTGTTCCATAGTCAGTGTACTGCCTTCAGCATAAGTCTAGTTTAAGCTGTTTAAGTTTATGCTTCCACTACATTGTACTACAATATCTACTCGACTCGACTTGACTTAGCTTTGGTATCACTTTTCTGAAGATCTTATTCCATTAGAGGATAGTACTGCCTCAGTGTAAGTGGTTGTCATAGCGATGCTGTGCAAAACTGCCGTGGCGTAGTCTTCAACGCAACACACACTCTCTTCCATCTCTCGTGATCCTCTCATCAGCTGTCAAAGACAGGAACGTGTGCATCTCCTCAATATAGTGGCCAAAATAAACAAAATACGGCTGCTAAAGTAGCTTGGTTGTTTAAAAATGGCAGACATGGTTTTGTGCTGTGCAGGATACTCTGTGCGTGCCCTGCATTGATGTCGCAATGATGCAGAGACGATTATCTCTGACCAATCAGTGGTCTGCAGTGTTTTCACATCACCTTAGAGTACCTGCTTAGCACTGATGGAACTTCAATGGAGGTGATACCTCACAAGTAGGTACCTGTGGCCTCATTTATAAAACACAGCGTAGATTCCATCCTAAAATATTTTGTACTCACGGACCTCAGAAATAGAAAAAGAAAAGAAAAAAGAAAATATCCACATAAATATTCACAGACCTGAGCGCAGTCTTCTCTTTATAAATACCCACCTGTGGTGGAAGAATGGTGCGGGCATAGTCTCCTCCCACTGTCATCCCACTACTCCTCCCAATGCCATCCCACTACTCCTCCGACTGTCGTCCCACTACTCCTCCAGTACCGTCCCACTACTCCTCCCAGTGTCGACCCACTCCTCCTCCCAGTGTCATCCCACTACTCCTCCCACTGTCATCCCATTTCTCCTCCAGTATCATCTCACTACTCCTCCCAGTGTCATCCCACTACTCCTCCCAGTGTCATCCCACTATTCCTCCCAGTATCATCCTACTACTCCTCCCGGTGTCATCCCGCTATTCCTACCAGTCTCGTCCCACTACTCCTCCCAGTGTCGTCCCACTACTCCTCCCAGTGTCATCCCACTACTCCTCCCACTGTCATCCCATTACTCCTCCAGTGTCATCCCACTACTCCTCCCAGTGTCATCCCATTACTCCTCCCAGTGTCATCCAACTACTCCTCCGAGTGTCATCTCACTCCTCCTCCCAGTGTCATCCCACTCCTCTCCATTATCATCCCACTCCTCCTCCCAGTATCATCCCACTACTCAACCCAGTGTCATCCCACTACTCAACCCAGTGTCATCCCACTACTCCTCCCAGTCTCATCCCACGACTCCTCCAGTATCATCCCACTACTCCTCGCAGTATCATCCCACTGTCATCCCACTACTCCTCCAAGTGTCATCCCAATACTCCTCCACTATCATCCCACAACTCCTCCCACTGTCATCCCACTACTCCTCCCAGTATCATCCCACTGTCATCCCACTACTCCTCCCAGTGTCATCCCACTACTCCTCCAATATCATCCCATCACTCCTCCCACTGTCATCCTACTACTCCTCCAGTGTCATTCCACTACTCCTCCAGCGTCATCACTCCTCCTCCCACTGTCATCCTACTACTCCTCCAGTGTCATTCCACTACTCCCCCCAGTGTCATCCCACTACTCCTCCCATTGTCATCCCACTATTCCTCCCACTGTCATCCCTTTACTCCTCCAGTGTCATCCCATTACTCCTCCCACTGTCATCCCTTTACTCCTCCAGTGTCATCCCACTACTCCTCCCAGTGACATCATACTACTCCTGCCAGTGTCATCCCATTACTCCTCCCAGTGTCATCCCAATACTCCTCCAGTGTCATCCCAATACTCCTCCAGTGTCATCCCACTACTCCTCCCAGTGTCATCCGATTACTCCTCCCAGTGTCATCCCATTACTCCTCCCAGTGTCATCCCACTGTCATCCCACTACTCCTCCCACTGTCATCCAACTACTCCTCCCAGTGTCATCCCACTCCTCCTCCAGTATCATCCCACTACTCCTCCCAGTATCATCCCACGACTCAACCCAGTGTCATCCCACTACTTCTCCCAGTGTCATCCCACTACTCCTCCAGTATCATCCCACTACTCCTCCAGTATCATCCCACTACTCCTGCAGGATCATCCCACTACTCCTCCCAGTATCATCCCACTGTCATCCCACTACTCCACCCAGTGTCATCCCACTACTCCTCCCAGTGTCATCCCTCTACTCCTCCAGTATCATCCCACTACTCCTCCCAGTATCATCCAACTGTCATCCCACTACTCCACCCAGTGTCATCCCATTACTCCTCCCAGTGTCATCCCACTACTCCTCCAGTATCATCCCACTACTCCTCCCAGTATCATCCCACTGTCATCCCACTACTCCTCCCAGTGTCATCCCACTACTCCTCTAGTATCATCCTACTACTCCTCCAGTGGCATTCCACTACTCCTCCAGTGGCATCACTACTCCTCCCACTGTGATCCCAAAACTCCTCCCAGTGTCGTCCCACTACTCCTCCCAGTGTTATCCCACTACTCCTCCCACTGTCATCCCACTACTCCTCCCAGTGTCATTCCACTACTCCTGCCAGTGTCATCCCACTACTCCTCCCAGTGTCATCCCTTTACTCCTCCAGTGTCATCCCACTACTCCTCCCAGTGTCATCCCATTACTCCTGCCAGTGTCATCCCACTACTCCTCCCAGTGTCATCCCACTACTCCTCCAGTGTCATCCCACTACTCCTCCCAGTGTCATCCCACTACTCCTCCCAGTGTCATTCCATTACTCCTCCCAGTGTCATCCCATTACTCCTCCCAGTGTCATCCAGTTACTCCTCCCAGTGTCATCCCACTGTCATCCCACTACTCCTCCCACTGTCATCCAACTACTCCTCCCAGTGTCATCCCATTACTCCTCCCAGTATCATCCCATTACTCCTCCCAGTGTCATCCCACTACTCCTCCCAGTATCATCCCACTACTCCTCCCAGTATCATCCAACTGTCATCCCACTACTCCACCCAGTGTCATCCCACTACTCCTCCCAGTGTCATCCCACTATTCCTCCAGTATCATCCCACTATTCCTCCCAGTATCATCCCACTGTCATCCCACTACTCCTCCCAGTGTCATCCCACTACTCCTCTAATATCATCCCACTACTCTTCCCACTGTCATCCTACTACTCCTCCAGTGGCATTCCACTACTCCTCCAGTGTCATCACTACTCCTCCCACTGTGATCCCACTACTCCTCCCAGTGTCGTCCCACTACTCCTCACAGTGTCATCCCACTACTCCCACTGTCATCCCTCCCACTACTCCTGCCAGTGTCATCCCACTACTCCTCCCAGTGTCATCCCACTACTCCTCCCAGTGTCATCCCACTACTCCTCCCAGTGTCATCCCTTTACTCCTCCAGTGTCATCCCACTACTCCTCCCAGTGTCATCCCACTACTCCTCCAGTGTCATCCCACTACTCCTCCAGTGTCATTCCACTACTCCTCCCAGTGTCATCCCATTACTCCTCCCAGTGTCATCCCACTATCATCCCACTACTCCTCCCACTGTCATCCAACTACTCCTCCCAGTGTCATCCCATTACTCCTCCCAGTGTCATCCCACTACTCCTCCCAGTGTCATCCCACTACTCCTCCCAGTGTCATCCCACTACTCCTCCAGTGTCATCCCACTACTCCTCCCAGTGTCATCCCATTACTCCTCCCAGTGTCATCCCATTACTCCTCCCAGTGTCATCCCACTATCATCCCACTACTCCTCCCACTGTCATCCAACTACTCCTCCCAGTGTCATCCCATTACCCCTCCCAGTATCATCCCATTACTCCTCCCAGTGTCATCCAACTACTCCTCCCAGTGTCATCCCACTACTCCTCCCAGTGTCATCCCACTACTCCTCCAGTATCATCCCACTACTCCTCCCAGTATCATCCAACTGTCATCCCACTACTCCACCCAGTGTCATCCCACTACTCCTCCCAGTGTCATCCCACTACTCCTCCCAGTATCATCCCACTGTCATTCCACTACTCCTCCAGTGTCATCACTACTCCTCCCACTGTGATCCCAATACTCCTCCCAGTGTCGTCCCACTACTCCTCCCACTGTCATCCCACTACTCCCACTGTCATCCCACTACTCCTCCCAGTGTCATCCCACTACTCCTCCCAGTGTCATTCCACAACTCCTGCCAGTGTCATCCCACTACTCCTCCCAGTGTCATCCCACTACTCCTCCCAGTGTCATCCCACTACTCCTCCAGTATCATCCCACTATCCCTCCCAGTGTCATCCTATTACTCCTCCAAGTGTCATCCCATTACTCCTCCCAGTGTCATCCCATTACTCCTCCAGTGTCATCCCACTACTCCTCCCAGTGTCATCCCATTACTCCTCCCAGTGTCATCCCACTACTCCTCCCACTGTCATCCCACTACTCCTCCCAGTATCATCCCACTAGTCCACCCAGTGTCATCCCACTACTCCTCCCAGTATCATCCCACTGTCATCCCACTACTCCACCCAGTGTCATCCCACTACTCCTCCCAGTGTCATCCCACTACTCCTCCAGTATCATCCCACTACTCCTCCCAGTATCATCCAACTGTCATCCCACTACTCCACCCAGTGTCATCCCACTACTCCTCCCAGTGTCATCCCACTATTCCTCCAGTATCATCCCACTATTCCTCCCAGTATCATCCCACTGTCATCCCACTACTCCTCCCAGTGTCATCCCACTACTCCTCTAATATCATCCCACTACTCTTCCCACTGTCATCCTACTACTCCTCCAGTGGCATTCCACTACTCCTCCAGTGTCATCACTACTCCTCCCACTGTGATCCCACTACTCCTCCCAGTGTCGTCCCACTACTCCTCACAGTGTCATCCCACTACTCCCACTGTCATCCCTCCCACTACTCCTGCCAGTGTCATCCCACTACTCCTCCCAGTGTCATCCCACTACTCCTCCCAGTGTCATCCCACTACTCCTCCCAGTGTCATCCCTTTACTCCTCCAGTGTCATCCCACTACTCCTCCCAGTGTCATCCCACTACTCCTCCAGTGTCATCCCACTACTCCTCCAGTGTCATTCCACTACTCCTCCCAGTGTCATCCCATTACTCCTCCCAGTGTCATCCCATTACTCCTCCCAGTGTCATCCCACTATCATCCCACTACTCCTCCCAGTGTCATCCCACTACTCCTCCCAGTGTCATTCCACAACTCCTCCCAGTGTCATCCCACTACTCCTCCCAGTGTCATCCCACTACTGCTCCAGTATCATCCCACTATCCCTCCCAGTGTCATCCCATTACTCCTCCCAGTGTCATCCCATTACTCCTCCAGTGTCATCCCACTACTCCTCCAGTGTCATCCCACTACTCCTCCAGTGTCATCCCACTACTCCTCCCAGTGTCATCCCATTACTCCTCCCAGTGTCATCCCACTACTCCTCCCACTGTCATCCCACTACTCCTCCCAGTATCATCCCACTAGTCCACCCAGTGTCATCCCACTACTCCTCCCAGTATCATCCCACTGTCATCCCACTACTCCACCCAGTGTCATCCCACTACTCCTCCCAGTGTCATCCCACTACTCCTCCAGTATCATCCCACTACTCCTCCCAGTATCATCCAACTGTCATCCCACTACTCCACCCAGTGTCATCCCACTACTCCTCCCAGTGTCATCCCACTACTCCTCCAGTATCATCCCACTACTCCTCCCAGTGTCATCCCACAACTCCTCTAGTATCATCCCACTACTCCTCCCACTGTCATCCTACTACTCCTCCAGTGGCATTCCACTACTTCTCCAGTGTCATCACTACTCCTCCCAGTGTCGTCCCACTACTCCTCCCAGTGTCATCCCAATACTCCTACCACTGTCATCCCACTACTCCTCCCACTGTCATCCCACTACTCCTCCCACTGTCATCCCACTACTCCTCCCAGTGTCATCCCACTACTCCTCCCAGTGTAATCCCACGACTCCTCCCAGTGTCATCCCACTACTCCTCCCAGTGTCATCCCACTACTCCTCCCAGTGTCATCCCACTACTCCTCCAACTGTCATCCCACTCCTCCTCCCAGTGTCATCCCACTCTTCCTCCCAGTATCATCCCACTACTCCTCGCAGTATCATCCCATTGTCATCCCACTACTCCTCCCAGTCTCATCCCTTTACTCCTCCAGTGTCATCCCACTACTCCTCCCAGTGTCATCCCATTACTCCTCCCATTGTCATCCCACTACTCCTCCCAGTGTCATCCCATTACTCCTCCCAGTGTCATCCCATTACTCCTCCCAGTGTCATCCCATTACTACTCCCAGTGTCATCCCACTGTCATCCCACCACTCCTCCAGTATCATCCCACCACTCCTCCAGTATCATCCCACCACTCCTCCAGTATCATCCCACTACTCCTCCCAGTGCCATCCCACTACTCCTCCAGTGTCATCCCACTACTCCTCCCAGTGTCATTCCACTACTCCTGCCAGTGTCATCCCACTACTCCTCCCAGTGTCATTCCACTACTCAATCCAGTGTCATCCCACTACTCCTCCCAGTATCAGCCCACTGTCATCCCACTACTCCTCCCAGGGTCATCCCACTACTCCTCCCAGTGTCATCCCACTACTCCTCCAGTGTCATCCCACTACTCCTCCAGTATCATCCCACTACTCCTCCCACTGTCATCCCACTACTCCTCCCAGTATCATCCCACTGTCATCCCACTACTCCTCCCAGTATCATCCCACTGTCATCCCACTACTCCTCCCAGTGTGATCGCACTACTCCTCCAGTACCGTCCCACTAGTCCTCCCAGTGTCGACCCACTCCTCCTCCCAGTGTCATCCCACTACTCCTCCCAGTGTCATCCCATTTCTCCTCCAGTATCATCCCACTACTCCTCCCAGTGTCATCCCATTTCTCCTCCAGTATCATCCCACTACTCCTCCCAGTGTCATCTCACTATTCCTCCCAGTGTCATCCTACTACTCCTCGCAGTGTCATCCCGCTATTCCTACCAGTCTCGTCCCACTACTCCTCCCAGTGTCGTCCCGCTACTCCTCCCAGTGTCGTCCCACTCCTCCTCCCAGTGTCATCCCACTACTCCTCCCACTGTCATCCCATTTCTCCTCCCAGTATCATCCTACTACTCCTCCCAGTGTCATCCCGTTACTCCTCCCAGTCTCGTCGCACTACTCCTCCCTGAGTCGTCCCACTACTCCTCCCAGTGTCATCCCACTACTCCTCCCACTGTCATCCCACTACTCCTCCCAGTGTCATCCCACTACTCCTCCCAGTGTCATCCCACTACTCCTCCCAGTGTCATCCCACTACTCCTCCCAGTGTCATCCCACTACTCCTCCCACTGTCACCCTACTACTCCTCCAGTGTCATTCCACTACTCCTCCCAGTGTCATCCCACTACTCCTCCCAGTGTCATCCCACTACTCCTCCCACTGTCATCCCACTACTCCTCCCACTGTCATCCCACTACTCCTCCCAGTGTCATCCCACTACTCCTCCCATTGTCATCCCACTATTCCTCCCACTGTCATCCCCTTACTCCTCCAGTGTCATCCCATTACTCCTCCCACTGTCATCCCTTTACTCCTCTCAGTGTCATCCCACTACTCCTCCCAGTGTCATCCCACTACTCCTCTAGTATCATCCCACTATTCCTCCAGTATCATCCCACTACTCTTCCCAGTATCATCCCAGTGTCATCCCACTACTCCTCCCACTGTCATCCCACCACTCCTCCCAGTATCATCCCACTGTCATCCCACTACTCCTCCCACTGTCATCCTACTAGTCCTCCAGTGTCATTCCACGATTCCTCCAGTGTCATCACTCCTCCTCCCACTGTCATCCTATTACTCCTCCAGTGTCATTCCACTACTCCTCCCAGTGTCATCCCACTATTCCTCCCACTGTCATCCCACTACTCCTCCCAGTGTCATCCCACTACTCCTCCCATTGTCATCCCACTATTCCTCCCACTGTGATCCCTTTACTCCTCCAGTGTCATCCCATAACTCCTCCCACTGTCATCCCTTTACTCCTCCACTGTCATCCCACTACTCCTCCAGTATCATCCCACCACTCCTCCCACTGTCATCCTACTACTCCTCCAGTGCCATTCCACTATTCCTCTAGTGTCATCACTCCTCCTCCCACTGTCATCCTACTACTCCTCCAGTGTCATCCCACTACTCCTCCCAGTGTCATCCCACTACTCCTCCCAGTGTCATCCCACTACTCCTCCCAGTGTCATCCCACTACTCCTCCCAGTGTCATCCCACTACTCCTCCCAGTGTCATCCCACTACTCCTCCCACTGTCATCCCACTACTCCTCCCACTGTCATCCCACTACTCCTCCCAGTGTCATCCCACTACTCCTCCCATTGTCATCCCACTATTCCTCCCACTGTCATCCCCTTACTCCTCCAGTGTCATCCCATTACTCCTCCCACTGTCATCCCTTTACTCCTCCAGTATCATCTCACTACTCCTCCCAGTGTCATCCCACTACTCCTCCCAGTGTCATCCCACTATTCCTCCCAGTATAATCCCGCTACTCCTCCCAGTGTCATCCCGCTACTCCTCCCAGTGTCATCCCGCTATTCCTCCCAGTCTCGTCCCACTACCCCTCCCAGTGTCATCCCACTACTCCTCCCAGTGTCATCCCACTACTCCGCCCACTGTCATTCCATTACTCCTCCCACTGTCATCCCACTACTCCTCCCAGTGTCATCCCATTACTCCTCCCAGTGTCATCCCACTCCTCCTCCCAGTGTCATCCCACTCCTCCTCCCAGTGTCATCCCACTACTCCTCCCAGTGTCATCCCATTTCTCCTCCAGTATCATCCCACTACTCCTCCCAGTGTCATCTCACTATTCCTCCCAGTGTCATCCCACTACTCCTCGCAGTGTCATCCCGCCATTCCTCCCAGTCTCGTCCCACCACTCCTCCCAGTGTCGTCCCACTACTCCTCCCAGTGTCGTCCCACTCCTCCTCCCAGTGTCATCCCACTACTCCTCCCACTGTCATCCCATTTCTCCTCCCAGTATCATCCTACTACTCCTCCCAGTGTCATCCCGCTACTCCTCCCAGTCTCGTCGCACCACTCCTCCCTGAGTCGTCCCACTACTCCTCCCAGTGTCGTCCCACTACTCCTCCCACTGTCATCCCACTACTCCTCCCAGTGTCATCCCGCTACTCCTCCCAGTGTCATCCTACTACTCCTCCAGTGCCATTCCACAATTCCTCCAGTGTCATCACTCCTCCTCCCACTGTCACCCTACTACTCCTCCAGTGTCATTCCACTACTCCTCCCAGTGTCATCCCACTACTCCTCCCAGTGTCATCCCACTACTCCTCCCACTGTCATCCCACTACTCCTCCCAGTGTCATCCCACTACTCCTCCCAGTGTCATCCCACTACTCCTCCCATTGTCATCCCACTATTCCTCCCACTGTCATCCCCTTACTCCTCCAGTGTCATCCCATTACTCCTCCCACTGTCATCCCTTTACTCCTCCAGTGTCATCCCACTACTCCTCCCAGTGTCATCCCACTACTCCTCTAGTATCATCCCACTACTCTTCCCAGTGTCATCCCACTATTCCTCCAGTATCATCCCACTACTCTTCCCAGTACCATCCCAGTGTCATCCCACTACTCCTCCCACTGTCATCCCACTACTCCTCCCAGTATCATCCCACTGTCATCCCACTACTCCTCCCACTGTCATCCTACTAGTCCTCCAGTGTCATTCCACGATTCCTCCAGTGTTATCACTCCTCCTCCCACTGTCATCCTACTACTCCTCCAGTATCATCCCACTACTCTTCCCAGTACCATCCCAGTGTCATCCCACTACTCCTCCCACTGTCATCCCACTACTCCTCCCAGTATCATCCCACTGTCATCCCACTACTCCTCCCACTGTCATCCTACTAGTCCTCCAGTGTCATTCCACGATTCCTCCAGTGTTATCACTCCTCCTCCCACTGTCATCCTACTACTCCTCCAGTGTCATTCCACTACTCCTCCCAGTGTCATCCCACTATTCCTCCCACTGTCATCCCACTATTCCTCCCACTGTCATCCCACTACTCCTCCCAGTGTCATCCCACTACTCCTCCCATTGTCATCCCACTATTCCTCCCACTGTCATCCCTTTACTCCTCCAGTGTCATCCCATAACTCCTCCCACTGTCATCCCTTTACTCCTCCACTGTCATCCCACTACTCCTCCAGTATCATCCCACTACTCCTCCAGTATCATCCCACCACTCCTCCCACTGTCATCCTACTACTCCTCCAGTGCCATTCCACTATTCCTCTAGTGTCATCACTCCTCCTCCCACTGTCATCCTACTACTCCTCCAGTGTCATTCCACTACTCCTCCCAGTGTCATCCCACTACTCCTCCCACTGTCATCCCACTACTCCTCCCAGTGTCATCCCACTACTCCTCCCAGTGTCATCCCACTACTCCTCCCATTGTCATCCCACTATTCCTCCCACTGTCATCCCACTATTCCTCCCACTGTCATCCCCTTACTCCTCCAGTGTCATCCCACTACTCCTCCCAGTGTCATCCCATTTCTCCTCCAGTATCATCCCACTACTCCTCCCAGTGTCATCTCACTATTCCTCCCAGTGTCATCCTACTACTCCTCGCAGTGTCATCCCGCTATTCCTCCCAGTCTCGTCCCACTACTCCTCCCAGTGTCGTCCCGCTACTCCTCCCAGTGTCGTCCCACTCCTCCTCCCAGTGTCATCCCACTACTCCTCCCACTGTCATCCCATTTCTCCTCCCAGTATCATCCTACTACTCCTCCCAGTGTCATCCCACTACTCCTCCCACTGTCATCCCACTACTCCTCCCAGTGTCGTCCCACTACTCCTCCCAGTGTCATCCCAATACTCCTACCACTGTCATCCCACTACTCCTCCCACTGTCATCCCACTACTCCTCCCACTGTCATCCCACTACTCCTCCTAGTGTCATCCCACTACTCCTCCCAGTGTAATCCCACGACTCCTCCCAGTGTCATCCCACTACTCCTCCCAGTGTCATCCCACTACTCCTCCCAGTGTCATCCCACTACTCCTCCCAGTGTCATCCCACTACTCCTCCCAGTGTCATCCCACTACTCCTCCAACTGTCATCCCACTCCTCCTCCCAGTGTCATCCCACTCTTCCTCCCAGTATCATCCCACTACTCCTCGCAGTATCATCCCATTGTCATCCCACTACTCCTCCCAGTCTCATCCCTTTACTCCTCCAGTGTCATCCCACTACTCCTCCCAGTGTCATCCCATTACTCCTCCCATTGTCATCCCACTACTCCTCCCAGTGTCATCCCATTACTCCTCCCAGTGTCATCCCATTACTCCTCCCAGTGTCATCCCATTACTACTCCCAGTGTCATCCCACAGTCATCCCACCACTCCTCCAGTATCATCCCACCACTCCTCCAGTATCATCCCACTACTCCTCCCAGTGCCATCCCACTACTCCTCCAGTGTCATCCCACTACTCCTCCCAGTGTCATTCCACTACTCCTGCCAGTGTCATCCCGCTACTCCTCCCAGTGTCATCCTACTACTCCTCCAGTGCCATTCCACAATTCCTCCAGTGTCATCACTCCTCCTCCCACTGTCACCCTACTACTCCTCCAGTGTCATTCCACTACTCCTCCCAGTGTCATCCCACTACTCCTCCCACTGTCATCCCATTTCTCCTCCCAGTATCATCCTACTACTCCTCCCAGTGTCATCCCGCTACTCCTCCCAGTCTCGTCGCACCACTCCTCCCTGAGTCGTCCCACTACTCCTCCCAGTGTCGTCCCACTACTCCTCCCACTGTCATCCCACTACTCCTCCCAGTGTCATCCCGCTACTCCTCCCAGTGTCATCCTACTACTCCTCCAGTGCCATTCCACAATTCCTCCAGTGTCATCACTCCTCCTCCCACTGTCACCCTACTACTCCTCCAGTGTCATTCCACTACTCCTCCCAGTGTCATCCCACTACTCCTCCCAGTGTCATCCCACTACTCCTCCCACTGTCATCCCACTACTCCTCCCAGTGTCATCCCACTACTCCTCCCAGTGTCATCCCACTACTCCTCCCATTGTCATCCCACTATTCCTCCCACTGTCATCCCCTTACTCCTCCAGTGTCATCCCATTACTCCTCCCACTGTCATCCCTTTACTCCTCCAGTGTCATCCCACTACTCCTCCCAGTGTCATCCCACTACTCCTCTAGTATCATCCCACTACTCTTCCCAGTGTCATCCCACTATTCCTCCAGTATCATCCCACTACTCTTCCCAGTATCATCCCAGTGTCATCCCACTACTCCTCCCACTGTCATCCCACTACTCCTCCCAGTATCATCCCACTGTCATCCCACTACTCCTCCCACTGTCATCCTACTAGTCCTCCAGTGTCATTCCACGATTCCTCCAGTGTCATCACTCCTCCTCCCACTGTCATCCTACTACTCCTCCAGTGTCATTCCACTACTCCTCCCAGTGTCATCCCACTATTCCTCCCACTGTCATCCCACTATTCCTCCCACTGTCATCCCACTACTCCTCCCAGTGTCATCCCACTACTCCTCCCATTGTCATCCCACTATTCCTCCCACTGTCATCCCTTTACTCCTCCAGTGTCATCCCATAACTCCTCCCACTGTCATCCCTTTACTCCTCCACTGTCATCCCACTACTCCTCCAGTATCATCCCACTACTCCTCCAGTATCATCCCACCACTCCTCCCACTGTCATCCTACTACTCCTCCAGTGCCATTCCACTATTCCTCTAGTGTCATCACTCCTCCTCCCACTGTCATCCTACTACTCCTCCAGTGTCATTCCACTACTCCTCCCAGTGTCATCCCACTACTCCTCCCACTGTCATCCCACTACTCCTCCCAGTGTCATCCCACTACTCCTCCCAGTGTCATCCCACTACTCCTCCCATTGTCATCCCACTATTCCTCCCACTGTCATCCCACTATTCCTCCCACTGTCATCCCCTTACTCCTCCAGTGTCATCCCACTACTCCTCCCAGTGTCATCCCATTTCTCCTCCAGTATCATCCCACTACTCCTCCCAGTGTCATCTCACTATTCCTCCCAGTGTCATCCTACTACTCCTCGCAGTGTCATCCCGCTATTCCTCCCAGTCTCGTCCCACTACTCCTCCCAGTGTCGTCCCGCTACTCCTCCCAGTGTCGTCCCACTCCTCCTCCCAGTGTCATCCCACTACTCCTCCCACTGTCATCCCATTTCTCCTCCCAGTATCATCCTACTACTCCTCCCAGTGTCATCCCACTACTCCTCCCACTGTCATCCCACTACTCCTCCCAGTGTCGTCCCACTACTCCTCCCAGTGTCATCCCAATACTCCTACCACTGTCATCCCACTACTCCTCCCACTGTCATCCCACTACTCCTCCCACTGTCATCCCACTACTCCTCCTAGTGTCATCCCACTACTCCTCCCAGTGTAATCCCACGACTCCTCCCAGTGTCATCCCACTACTCCTCCCAGTGTCATCCCACTACTCCTCCCAGTGTCATCCCACTACTCCTCCCAGTGTCATCCCACTACTCCTCCCAGTGTCATCCCACTACTCCTCCCAGTGTCATCCCACTACTCCTCCAACTGTCATCCCACTCCTCCTCCCAGTGTCATCCCACTCTTCCTCCCAGTATCATCCCACTACTCCTCGCAGTATCATCCCATTGTCATCCCACTACTCCTCCCAGTCTCATCCCTTTACTCCTCCAGTGTCATCCCACTACTCCTCCCAGTGTCATCCCATTACTCCTCCCATTGTCATCCCACTACTCCTCCCAGTGTCATCCCATTACTCCTCCCAGTGTCATCCCATTACTCCTCCCAGTGTCATCCCATTACTACTCCCAGTGTCATCCCACTGTCATCCCACCACTCCTCCAGTATCATCCCACCACTCCTCCAGTATCATCCCACCACTCCTCCAGTATCATCCCACTACTCCTCCCAGTGCCATCCCACTACTCCTCCAGTGTCATCCCACTACTCCTCCCAGTGTCATTCCACTACTCCTGCCAGTGTCATCCCACTACTCCTCCCAGTGTCATTCCACTACTCAATCCAGTGTCATCCCACTACTCCTCCCAGTATCAGCCCACTGTCATCCCACTACTCCTCCCAGGGTCATCCCACTACTCCTCCCAGTGTCATCCCACTACTCCTCCAGTGTCATCCCACTACTCCTCCAGTATCATCCCACTACTCCTCCCACTGTCATCCCACTACTCCTCCCAGTATCATCCCACTACTCCTCCCAGTATCATCCCACTGTCATCCCACTACTCCTCCCAGTGTGATCGCACTACTCCTCCAGTACCGTCCCACTAGTCCTCCCAGTGTCGACCCACTCCTCCTCCCAGTGTCATCCCACTACTCCTCCCAGTGTCATCCCATTTCTCCTCCAGTATCATCCCACTACTCCTCCCAGTGTCATCCCATTTCTCCTCCAGTATCATCCCACTACTCCTCCCAGTGTCATCTCACTATTCCTCCCAGTGTCATCCTACTACTCCTCGCAGTGTCATCCCGCTATTCCTCCCAGTCTCGTCCCACTACTCCTCCCAGTGTCGTCCCGCTACTCCTCCCAGTGTCGTCCCACTCCTCCTCCCAGTGTCATCCCACTACTCCTCCCACTGTCATCCCATTTCTCCTCCCAGTATCATCCTACTACTCCTCCCAGTGTCATCCCGTTACTCCTCCCAGTCTCGTCGCACTACTCCTCCCTGAGTCGTCCCACTACTCCTCCCAGTGTCATCCCACTACTCCTCCCACTGTCATCCCACTACTCCTCCCAGTGTCATCCCACTACTCCTCCCAGTGTCATCCCACTACTCCTCCCAGTGTCATCCCACTACTCCTCCCAGTGTCATCCCACTACTCCTCCCACTGTCACCCTACTACTCCTCCAGTGTCATTCCACTACTCCTCCCAGTGTCATCCCACTACTCCTCCCAGTGTCATCCCACTACTCCTCCCACTGTCATCCCACTACTCCTCCCACTGTCATCCCACTACTCCTCCCAGTGTCATCCCACTACTCCTCCCATTGTCATCCCACTATTCCTCCCACTGTCATCCCCTTACTCCTCCAGTGTCATCCCATTACTCCTCCCACTGTCATCCCTTTACTCCTCTCAGTGTCATCCCACTACTCCTCCCAGTGTCATCCCACTACTCCTCTAGTATCATCCCACTATTCCTCCAGTATCATCCCACTACTCTTCCCAGTATCATCCCAGTGTCATCCCACTACTCCTCCCACTGTCATCCCACTACTCCTCCCAGTATCATCCCACTGTCATCCCACTACTCCTCCCACTGTCATCCTACTAGTCCTCCAGTGTCATTCCACGATTCCTCCAGTGTCATCACTCCTCCTCCCACTGTCATCCTATTACTCCTCCAGTGTCATTCCACTACTCCTCCCAGTGTCATCCCACTATTCCTCCCACTGTCATCCCACTACTCCTCTAGTATCATCCCACTATTCCTCCAGTATCATCCCACTACTCTTCCCAGTATCATCCCAGTGTCATCCCACTACTCCTCCCACTGTCATCCCACTACTCCTCCCAGTATCATCCCACTGTCATCCCACTACTCCTCCCACTGTCATCCTACTAGTCCTCCAGTGTCATTCCACGATTCCTCCAGTGTCATCACTCCTCCTCCCACTGTCATCCTATTACTCCTCCAGTGTCATTCCACTACTCCTCCCAGTGTCATCCCACTATTCCTCCCACTGTCATCCCACTACTCCTCCCAGTGTCATCCCACTACTCCTCCCATTGTCATCCCACTATTCTTCCCACTGTGATCCCTTTACTCCTCCAGTGTCATCCCATAACTCCTCCCACTGTCATCCCTTTACTCCTCCACTGTCATCCCACTACTCCTCCAGTATCATCCCACCACTCCTCCCACTGTCATCCTACTACTCCTCCAGTGCCATTCCACTATTCCTCTAGTGTCATCACTCCTCCTCCCACTGTCATCCTACTACTCCTCCAGTGTCATCCCACTACTCCTCCCAGTGTCATCCCACTACTCCTCCCAGTGTCATCCCACTACTCCTCCCAGTGTCATCCCACTACTCCTCCCAGTGTCATCCCACTACTCCTCCCACTGTCATCCCACTACTCCTCCCACTGTCATCCCACTACTCCTCCCATTGTCATCCCACTATTCCTCCCACTGTCATCCCCTTACTCCTCCAGTGTCATCCCATTACTCCTCCCACTGTCATCCCTTTACTCCTCCAGTATCATCTCACTACTCCTCCCAGTGTCATCCCACTACTCCTCCCAGTGTCATCCCACTATTCCTCCCAGTATAATCCCGCTACTCCTCCCAGTGTCATCCCCGCTACTCCTCCCAGTGTCATCCCGCTATTCCTCCCAGTCTCGTCCCACTACCCCTCCCAGTGTCATCCCACTACTCCTCCCAGTGTCATCCCACTACTCCGCCCACTGTCATTCCATTACTCCTCCCACTGTCATCCAACTACTCCTCCCAGTGTCATCCCATTACTCCTCCCAGTGTCATCCCACTCCTCCTGCCAGTGTCATCCCACTCCTCCTCCCAGTGTCATCCCACTACTCCTCCCAGTGTCATCCCATTTCTCCTCCAGTATCATCCCACTACTCCTCCCAGTGTCATCTCACTATTCCTCCCAGTGTCATCCCACTACTCCTCGCAGTGTCATCCCGCCATTCCTCCCAGTCTCGTCCCACCACTCCTCCCAGTGTCGTCCCACTCCTCCTCCCAGTGTCATCCCACTACTCCTCCCACTGCCATCCCATTTCTCCTCCCAGTATCATCCTACTACTCCTCCCAGTGTCATCCCGCTACTCCTCCCAGTCTCGTCGCACCACTCCTCCCTGAGTCGTCCCACTACTCCTCCCAGTGTCGTCCCACTACTCCTCCCACTGTCATCCCACTACTCCTCCCAGTGTCATCCCGCTACTCCTCCCAGTGTCATCCTACTACTCCTCCAGTGCCATTCCACAATTCCTCCAGTGTCATCACTCCTCCTCCCACTGTCACCCTACTACTCCTCCAGTGTCATTCCACTACTCCTCCCAGTGTCATCCCACTACTCCTCCCAGTGTCATCCCACTACTCCTCCCCACTGTCATCCCACTACTCCTCCCAGTGTCATCCCACTACTCCTCCCAGTGTCATCCCACTACTCCTCCCATTGTCATCCCACTATTCCTCCCACTGTCATCCCCTTACTCCTCCAGTGTCATCCCATTACTCCTCCCACTGTCATCCCTTTACTCCTCCAGTGTCATCCCACTACTCCTCCCAGTGTCATCCCACTACTCCTCTAGTATCATCCCACTACTCTTCCCAGTGTCATCCCACTATTCCTCCAGTATCATCCCACTACTCTTCCCAGTATCATCCCAGTGTCATCCCACTACTCCTCCCACTGTCATCCCACTACTCCTCCCAGTATCATCCCACTGTCATCCCACTACTCCTCCCACTGTCATCCTACTAGTCCTCCAGTGTCATTCCACGATTCCTCCAGTGTCATCACTCCTCCTCCCACTGTCATCCTACTACTCCTCCAGTGTCATTCCACTACTCCTCCCAGTGTCATCCCACTATTCCTCCCACTGTCATCCCACTATTCCTCCCACTGTCATCCCACTACTCCTCCCAGTGTCATCCCACTACTCCTCCCATTGTCATCCCACTATTCCTCCCACTGTCATCCCTTTACTCCTCCAGTGTCATCCCATAACTCCTCCCACTGTCATCCCTTTACTCCTCCACTGTCATCCCACTACTCCTCCAGTATCATCCCACTACTCCTCCAGTATCATCCCACCACTCCTCCCACTGTCATCCTACTACTCCTCCAGTGCCATTCCACTATTCCTCTAGTGTCATCACTCCTCCTCCCACTGTCATCCTACTACTCCTCCAGTGTCATTCCACTACTCCTCCCAGTGTCATCCCACTACTCCTCCCACTGTCATCCCACTACTCCTCCCAGTGTCATCCCACTACTCCTCCCAGTGTCATCCCACTACTCCTCCCATTGTCATCCCCACTATTCCTCCCACTGTCATCCCACTATTCCTCCCACTGTCATCCCCTTACTCCTCCAGTGTCATCCCACTACTCCTCCCAGTGTCATCCCATTCCTCCTCCAGTATCATCCCACTACTCCTCCCAGTGTCATCTCACTATTCCTCCCAGTGTCATCCTACTACTCCTCGCAGTGTCATCCCGCTATTCCTCCCAGTCTCGTCCCACTACTCCTCCCAGTGTCGTCCCGCTACTCCTCCCAGTGTCGTCCCACTCCTCCTCCCAGTGTCATCCCACTACTCCTCCCACTGTCATCCCATTTCTCCTCCCAGTATCATCCTACTACTCCTCCCAGTGTCATCCCGTTACTCCTCCCAGTCTCGTCGCACTACTCCTCCCTGAGTCGTCCCACTACTCCTCCCACTGTCATCCCACTACTCCTCCAGTGTCATCCCACTACTCCTCCCAGTGTCATCCCACTACTCCTCCCAGTGTCATCCCACTACTCCTCCCAGTGTCATCCCACTACTCCTCCCAGTGTCATCCCACTACTCCTCCCACTGTCACCCTACTACTCCTCCAGTGTCATTCCACTACTCCTCCCAGTGTCATCCCACTACTCCTCCCAGTGTCATCCCACTACTCCTCCCACTGTCATCCCACTACTCCTCCCACTGTCATCCCACTACTCCTCCCAGTGTCATCCCACTACTCCTCCCATTGTCATCCCACTATTCCTCCCACTGTCATCCCCTTACTCCTCCAGTGTCATCCCATTACTCCTCCCACTGTCATCCCATTACTCCTCCCAGTGTCATCCCACTACTCCTCCCAGTGTCATCCCACTACTCCTCTAGTATCATCCCACTACTCCTCCCAGTGTCATCCCACTATTCCTCCAGTATCATCCCACTACTCTTCCCAGTATCATCCCAGTGTCATCCCACTACTCCTCCCACTGTCATCCCACTACTCCTCCCAGTATCATCCCACTGTCATCCCACTACTCCTCCCACTGTCATCCTACTAGTCCTCCAGTGTCATTCCACGATTCCTCCAGTGTCATCACTCCTCCTCCCACTGTCATCCTATTACTCCTCCAGTGTCATCCCACTACTCCTCCCAGTGTCATCCCACTACTCCTCCCATTGTCATCCCACTATTCCTCCCACTGTCATCCCTTTACTCCTCCAGTGTCATCCCATAACTCCTCCCACTGTCATCCCTTTACTCCTCCACTGTCATCCCACTACTCCTCCAGTATCATCCCACCACTCCTCCCACTGTCATCCTACTACTCCTCCAGTGCCATTCCACTATTCCTCTAGTGTCATCACTCCTCCTCCCACTGTCATCCTACTACTCCTCCAGTGTCATTCCACTACTCCTCCCAGTGTCATCCCACTACTCCTCCCAGTGTCATCCCACTACTCCTCCCACTGTCATCCCACTACTCCTCCCACTGTCAGCCCACTACTCCTCCCAGTGTCATCCCACTACTCCTCCCATTGTCATCCCACTATTCCTCCCACTGTCATCCCACTATTCCTCCCACTGTCATCCCCTTACTCCTCCAGTGTCATCCCATTACTCCTCCCACTGTCATCCCTTTACTCCTCCAGTATCATCTCACTACTCCTCCCAGTGTCATCCCATTACTCCTCCCAGTGTCATCCCACTCCTCCTCCCAGTGTCATCCCACTCCTCCTCCCAGTGTCATCCCACTACTCCTCCCAGTGTCATCCCATTATTCCTCCCAGTGTCATCCCATTATTCCTCCCAGTATCATCCCATTACTCCTCCCACTGTCATCCCACTTCTCCTGCCAGTGTCATCCCACTACTCCTCCCACTGTCATCCCACTACTCCTCCCAGTATCATCCCACTGTCATCCCACTACTCCTCCCACTGTCATCCTACTACTCCTCCAGTGTCATTCCACGATTCCTCCAGTGTCATCACTCCTCCTCCCACTGTCATCCTACTACTCCTCCAGTGTCATTCCACTACTCCTCCAGTGTCATTCCACTACTCCTCCCAGTGTCATCCCACTATTCCTCCCACTGTCATCCCACTACTCCTCCCAGTGTCATCCCAGTACTCCTCCCACTGTCATCCCACTACTCCTCCCAGTGTCATCCCACTACTCCTCCCAGTGTCATCCCACTACTCCTCCCAGTGTCATCCCACTACTCCTCCCATTGTCATCCCACTATTCCTCCCACTGTCATCCCTTTTCTCCTCCAGTGTCATCCCATAACTCCTCCCACTGTCATCCCTTTACTCCTCCACTGTCATCCCACTACTCCTCCAGTATCATCCCACCACTCCTCCCACTGTCATCCTACTACTCCTCCCACTGTCATCCTACTACTCCTCCAGTGCCATTCCACTATTCCTCCAGTGTCATCACTCCTCCTCCCACTGTCATCCTACTACTCCTCCAGTGTCATTCCACTACTCCTCCCAGTGTCATCCCACTATTCATCCCACTGTCATCCCACTATTCATCCCACTGTCATCCCACTATTCCTCCCACTGTCATCCCATTACTCCTCCCACTGTCATCCCTTTACTCCTCCAGTGTCATCCCACTACTCCTCCCAGTGTCATCCCACTACTCCTCTAGTATCATCCCACTACTCCTCCCAGTGTCATCCCACTATTCCTCCAGTATCATCCCACTACTCTTCCCAGTATCATCCCAGTGTCATCCCACTACTCCACCCACTGTCATCCCATCTTTCCTCCAGTATCATCCCACTACTCCTCCCAGTGTCATCCCACTATTCCTCCCAGTATCATCCCACCACTCCTCCCACTGTCATCCTACTACTCCTCCAGTGCCATTCCACTATTCCTCTAGTGTCATCACTCCTCCTCCCACTGTCATCCTACTACTCCTCCAGTGTCATTCCACTACTCCTCCCAGTGTCATCCCACTACTCCTCCCAGTGTCATCCCACTACTCCTCCCACTGTCATCCCACTACTCCTCCCACTGTCATCCCACTACTCCTCCCAGTGTCATCCCACTACTCCTCCCATTGTCATCCCACTATTCCTCCCACTGTCATCCCACTATTCCTCCCACTGTCATCCCCTTACTCCTCCAGTGTCATCCCATTACTCCTCCCACTGTCATCCCTTTACTCCTCCAGTATCATCTCACTACTCCTCCCAGTGTCATCCCATTACTCCTCCCAGTGTCATCCCACTCCTCCTCCCAGTGTCATCCCACTCCTCCTCCCAGTGTCATCCCACTACTCCTCCCAGTGTCATCCCATTATTCCTCCCAGTGTCATCCCATTATTCCTCCCAGTATCATCCCATTACTCCTCCCACTGTCATCCCACTTCTCCTGCCAGTGTCATCCCACTACTCCTCCCACTGTCATCCCACTACTCCTCCCAGTATCATCCCACTGTCATCCCACTACTCCTCCCACTGTCATCCTACTACTCCTCCAGTGTCATTCCACGATTCCTCCAGTGTCATCACTCCTCCTCCCACTGTCATCCTACTACTCCTCCAGTGTCATTCCACTACTCCTCCAGTGTCATTCCACTACTCCTCCCAGTGTCATCCCACTATTCCTCCCACTGTCATCCCACTACTCCTCCCAGTGTCATCCCAGTACTCCTCCCACTGTCATCCCACTACTCCTCCCAGTGTCATCCCACTACTCCTCCCAGTGTCATCCCACTACTCCTCCCAGTGTCATCCCACTACTCCTCCCATTGTCATCCCACTATTCCTCCCACTGTCATCCCTTTACTCCTCCAGTGTCATCCCATAACTCCTCCCACTGTCATCCCTTTACTCCTCCACTGTCATCCCACTACTCCTCCAGTATCATCCCACCACTCCTCCCACTGTCATCCTACTACTCCTCCCACTGTCATCCTACTACTCCTCCAGTGCCATTCCACTATTCCTCCAGTGTCATCACTCCTCCTCCCACTGTCATCCTACTACTCCTCCAGTGTCATTCCACTACTCCTCCCAGTGTCATCCCACTATTCATCCCACTGTCATCCCACTATTCATCCCACTGTCATCCCACTATTCCTCCCACTGTCATCCCATTACTCCTCCCACTGTCATCCCTTTACTCCTCCAGTGTCATCCCACTACTCCTCCCAGTGTCATCCCACTACTCCTCTAGTATCATCCCACTACTCCTCCCAGTGTCATCCCACTATTCCTCCAGTATCATCCCACTACTCTTCCCAGTATCATCCCAGTGTCATCCCACTACTCCACCCACTGTCATCCCATCTTTCCTCCAGTATCATCCCACTACTCCTCCCAGTGTCATCCCACTATTCCTCCCAGTATAATCCCGCTACTCCTCCCAGTGTCATCCCACTATTCCTCCCAGTCTCGTCCCACTACTCCTCCCAGTGTCATCCCACTACTCCTCCCACTGTCATCCAATTACTCCTCCAGTGTCATCCCACTCCTCCTCCCAGTGTCATCCCACTACTCCTCCCACTGTCATCCCACTACTCCTCCCAGTGTCATCCCACTACTCCTCCCAGTGTCATCCCACTACTCCTCCCAGTGTCATCCCACTACTCCTCCCATTGTCATCCCACTATTCCTCCCACTGTCATCCCTTTACTCCTCCAGTGTCATCCCATAACTCCTCCCACTGTCATCCCTTTACTCCTCCACTGTCATCCCACTACTCCTCCAGTATCATCCCACCACTCCTCCCACTGTCATCCTACTACTCCTCCCACTGTCATCCTACTACTCCTCCAGTGCCATTCCACTATTCCTCCAGTGTCATCACTCCTCCTCCCACTGTCATCCTACTACTCCTCCAGTGTCATTCCACTACTCCTCCCAGTGTCATCCCACTATTCATCCCACTGTCATCCCACTATTCATCCCACTGTCATCCTACTATTCCTCCCACTGTCATCCCATTACTCCTCCCACTGTCATCCCTTTACTCCTCCAGTGTCATCCCACTACTCCTCCCAGTGTCATCCCACTACTCCTCTAGTATCATCCCACTACTCCTCCCAGTGTCATCCCACTATTCCTCCAGTATCATCCCACTACTCTTCCCAGTATCATCCCAGTGTCATCCCACTACTCCACCCACTGTCATCCCATCTTTCCTCCAGTATCATCCCACTACTCCTCCCAGTGTCATCCCACTATTCCTCCCAGTATAATCCCGCTACTCCTCCCAGTGTCATCCCACTATTCCTCCCAGTCTCGTCCCACTACTCCTCCCAGTGTCATCCCACTACTCCTCCCACTGTCATCCAATTACTCCTCCAGTGTCATCCCACTCCTCCTCCCAGTGTCATCCCACTCCTCCTCCCAGTGTCATCCCACTCCTCCTCCCAGTGTCATCCCACTCCTCCTCCCAGTGTCATCCCACTCCTCCTCCCAGTGTCATCCCATTATTCCTCCCAGTATCATCCCATTATTCCTCCCACTGTCATCCCATTACTCCTCCAGTGTCATCCCATTACTCCTCCAGTGTCATCCCACTATTCCTCCCACTGTCATCCCTTTACTCCTCCAGTGTCATCCCTTTACTCCTCCCACTGTCATCCCACTACTCCTCCCGTGTCATCCCACTACTCCTCCCGTGTCATCCCACTACTCCTCCCGTGTCATCCCACTACTCCTCCCGTGTCATCCCACTACTCCTGCCAGTGTCATCCCACTACTCCTGCCAGTGTCATCCCACTACTCCTGCCAGTGTCATCCCACTACTCCTGCCAGTGTCATCCCACTACTCCTCCCACTGTCATCCTACTACTCTTCCAGTGTCATTCCACTACTCCTCCAGTGTCATCACTACTCCTCCCACTCTCATCCCACTACTCCTCCCAGTGTCGTCCCACTACTCCTCCCAGTGTCATCCCACTACTCCTCCCATTGTCATCCCACTATTCCTCCCACTGTCATCCCTTTACTCCTCCAGTGTCATCTCACTACTCCTGCCAGTGTCTTCCCACTACTCCTCCCAGTGTCATCCCACTACTCCTCCCAGTGTTATCCCACTACTCCTCCCAGTGTCATCCCATTACTCCTCCCACTGTCATCCCATTTCTCCTCCCAGTGTCATCCCTATACTCCTCCAGTGTCATCCCACTACTCCTCCCAGTGTCATCCCACTACTCCTCCCAGTATCATCCCACTACTCCTCCCAGTATCATCCCACTACTCCTCCCAGTATCATCCCACTACTCCTCCCAGTATCATCCCACTACTCCTCCCAGTATCATCCCACTACTCCTCCCACTGTCGTCCCACTACTCCTCCCACTGTCGTCCCACTACTCCTCCCACTGTCGTCCCACTACTCCTCCCAGTGTCGTCCCACTACTCCTCCCAGTATCATCCCACTACTCCTCCCAGTATCATCCCACTACTCCTCCCAGTATCATCCCACTACTCCTCCCAGTATCATCCCACTGTTTGAGTGATGAACAAGGTTGGTTGAGATTCTCTGGTGTTACTGGCTCAGAGCTCATGTTGATGTTGTGCAGTGTGTTGATAAAACACGGTTAAAGGACAAGTCAGCAGTGTCTCCAGCAGTTTGTCTGACAGAAGCATGTGGTGGATGGTGAACAGGATTGGATCAAACAACCAACTGCTGCAGAGTCAAAAAGAAGGTCAAAAACACACAGCTGAAAAAAGAGAGATGGAATGGTTTTTTACTGTAGTCAGAAACTGTTTGACACAGAGGAAAAGTCTCACCTCCTGACCGACACAATGCTGACATTCAATTAAAGATGGAACAAATAATTCAACCATATCTGCATCGAACAATATAATGACATTAAATTACATTTACATATTTATGTATTTAGGCTCTAACTAATAAATATAGACTATATCCACCATCAGAGGCAGGTCTATACATTATGAAATATATATGTGCTGCTGTGTGTTTTATATTCATCTGAGTTTTTACTTCTGGTTGAACTTCATTTAGTGATAAAACCATCGAATGTCTCTGATTCTGACTCTACAGCAGGGTGAAAGCAGAAATCTGAACCTTTTTCTAATGAGAAATTCTCTAGAAATACCAACGTTTGAGGTGAAAGACGTTTACACACGTTTCACCCCGTTTACGCTACTTTTTTGAGTGCAGCAACCTTTAGAAATGAGGCCCTGGTACTTTTTTCCTAATGGAAAACCAAATAAGGCAAGTAGAGTCGGTAATAGTAGAAATGGGGCCTTTGAGAAGCAGCAGCTAAGATGTTTCTGTGGACGGGATCAGCAGCAAAATGAAAAAAAAAATCAACGTCGGTTTAAGAGTGTGTTATATCTATTTTTACTGTGTTATCTTTCCACTAAACTGCCCTTCCCAACAGTGAACTGAATCACCAGAAGCATTGCAGAACATGGGAGTCGATGATTGGTCTAGTTTGATACTTTGTATAATTGTGTTACTTTAGTGAATCTAACACTTTAAAATGCCAAACTCATACAACACTGGCGGCAGCTGGAGGCCCTCTGTGTTCTGTGAGCTGAAATAAGTGACTCCCTCCTCTCCCTCAGCTTGGAGAACCTGGACAACATGGAGAAGCTGGACCTCAGTTATAACGAGCTGGTGTCAGTTGGCCCTGGTGTGTTCAGGGGTCTCTCCAGGCTAAGACAGCTCTACCTACACAACAACAGACTGACTGTGGTGCAGCAGGGGAGCCTGGATATGCTACCTGGACTAGAGGTACATAAACATCCATTGAAATGACTGAATGAATAACAGAATGCCTGTCTGTCTAACTCCCCATCTCTCTGTCTAGGTGCTCCATCTGAGTAACAACAACATCTCCCAGATAGACAGCGATGCTCTGGCTCCTCTCTACAGTCTGGCTGTTCTTGCTCTGGAGGGAAACAACCTGCATCACCTCAAGTTTAAGACCTTCATCAGCCTTCATACAACAGCGACACACATCCAGCTGTCAGGTTTCCAGTATCACTGTCACCTATCTTCATTTTGTATTAATCTTTAGCCACATTTCCACTGCGCAGTACTGGCTCAATTCGACTCAACTCGACTCAGCTTGGTTTTCTGCCGGTCATTGTTCCATTGCTGATGGTTCCTTCTCAGGGTAGATCAGACTGCGCAAAACTGCCGTGGCGTAGTCTATAACATGACACACACCTTTCATGATCCTCTCATCAGCTGTTTAAGACAGGAGCGTCTGCACCTCCTCAATATTGCAGCTGCAATAAAAAAAGTTACGGTCACTAAAGTAGCTTCACTGTTTGAGTGTGGCGGCCATTGATCTGTGCTGTGCATGTACTCCATTGACCAATCAGTGGTCTGTAACGTTTCATGTGACCTTTTAGTACCTGCTCGACTCGCTTGGAACTGCAGCAGAGCAGGTACTAAAAAAGTAGCACCAGGTACCAGGTACGTTTTACCTAATGGAAAAAGGCGAGTGGAGTCGAGCCGGTACTAAACTGTGGAAACAGAGCTTATGTCAGATGGAGTGTTCATTTACTCTACTGAACAAGAAACAGTAATACAAAATAAAATACAAAAGAATTTCCTGCCACCATGACAAAGAAATATGAGCTGCAAAATAAAACATGGAGAAAACTGAACACTTAACTTGAAGCATTTAAATAATGAAAACATTTTTCTTTTTCCTGTGTCTGGTTAAAATCTTCAAGGAGTCATTCAGAGCTGACAGTATTTTTACCACTGATCTCCAGTTACCTGTCTTGTTGCTACACCAGGCAACCCGTGGAGCTGTGACTGTGAGCTGCACCGCGTCTTCAGTAAGATCTTGCATGTTCGCCACCTCCACATCGAAGACTACCGCAATGTGACGTGCCAGGACCCGCCGCAGCTGGCCGGGGCTTCGCTGGCCTGGGTGGACAGCCAGCTCTGCATCGCAGAAACAGCCACTGTCCTCGTCATTACCGTCACTGTGCTGGTCACGGTAGTAGCGGCGATGGTGATGGCAGAAAGGAACAGGAAGAGGAACCGTGGGAAGAACTGGGATGCAGAGTCGCAGACACACATGTAGAGCCGACCGTCCACATTCTAAACAGTGAGAGAAAAAGGAGACGTAACACTGTAAAGATTCTGTGAGACTAATGGTGTGTTCAGACCAAACGCAAAGCAAATCTTTTGTTTGGGTACACACAAAGTCAATGCAAAGCAAAAGACACGAATGGTACAACACAAGGATGTGAAATTCAGGTGAATCTTTGCACGTCTTTGCAAATTTGTGTGATGCTGTGTTGCGAAGTGTGAGTAAGTAAGGGACACTCAAATGACATTCACACTGACACATGTAAAGGTAGGCGAAAAGTTCCTTCACATTTGGTGTGAACACCATAAAGAGTAAACTCACAGGCTTTACTAGTGACAAGGGGGCAAGCGGCAAACAAGATGTCACACAAATAGACAATCATTTAAATGGACAAATTCCTTTTTTCTCTGATATCCAAAGGAATAGGAACTATTGTCTTTATGTCTAGAAGAGCTGAGGGACACTTTAAGTGTCATTTGAATTGTCGTTTTCACCTTGTTTAATTGTCCACACATTCAACACTCCTATTGAGTCAGACCACCCACCTCAAGGAAACAACATAAAAAATGTAAGAAAGCTGCCATGTGGCGGGATGCACCACCAACAGAGACCTGAACTAGACCTGAGCCTTTTAAGAGGACGATAGTAAAAGCTGTGAATATGAGTTATGTGTGTAGCTAGCATTTTGATTTGTAATAAGGATAAAAGTTAAAGTTGCCATAGTCAAATATGTGGAAATCCTGCACAAAGGAGCTTTAATATGAATCAAACTGTATATCTTGGCTTGTGAGTTGCTGGGGTCCCAGGGAAGCTACTTTTTAACAATTGACTTTGGTACAATTCAGTTATGTGACACGCTCAATAGGAATACATTTAGAACAAACAGATGAACAGCGCTCTGGGCTGCACTGGGGGTACAACATCAGGCCTCTACTGAAAAACAGCGATACCATACCACCTGAAAAGGTGGGGGCAGTGTAGCTACAATTCCAGCATGGCACGACAAACGTGTATGGAAACAACAAAGAAGAAAAAAGTGAAACGAAATGAAAAAGTGAACAAACTCTCCGTCCTCATACAACGAGTACATCGTTACCTCCAGTTCTGCTGCTTTGTATTTTATTTACAAGGCATGTTATCACAACCTCCTCTGTCACTATGTTTGTTGTTGATGAAACTTTTGACGTTTCACTTCCACAGCATTTGATACGGATGTATCTGTTTTCATACATAAATGGAGAATAAATGAGCCGTTATTTTTGCCGCTGGATATATTGTTATTAACATTATAACCACTGCATGCAGTTTTACTGGGCTTTACTGTTGATATCTGGATCAACAACAACCAAAGTCCTCTTCACTTTCCCAGAGTCAACACATTGTGTAAGTTTGTCACTAACTAATAACGTTGTTTGTCATTATAACACTAACGTTACCGTCGGTGTATGTCTCCGCTAAAGCAGAGCACTGCACCACATTGACTGCTGGACATGGGATGTGATGTTTCTGTCATGTGTTAAGGCACATTTAGAACGGGCACTGCACTAGTATGTGTATGTATGTTTTCTATTCTCACGCACCTAATGTACACTCTGCAGCCTCTATTGCATGCTTTATAATAGGGCTTGATGATAATTTATAGGGGGATTCCACAGAGTTAGTTTTGTGTGTTTACATATATATTTATATATATATATATATAATCTATTTTATATAGCGCCAAATCACAACAAAAGTTATATCAGGGCACTTTACAAACAGAGCAGGTCTAGACCGACTCTTTATTCTACAGAGACCCAACAATCCTCCATGAGAAGAACATGGAGACAGTGGAGAGAAAAAACTGACTTTAACAGGAAGAAACTGGGAGCAGATCCAAGACTCAAGGTGGGCGGAGCCTCTGGTTTGACTGGTTGGGGTGAGAGAGATAGAGAGAGAGAAAGGTTGGGAGATAGATGGGGAGAGAGAGATAGAGAGGATAGGTGGAGAGAGAGAGGGAGTGAGGGACATGGACACAGACATGTTCAACCACAATAACAAAAGCAGCTGTTATAATAGAGAGATTATAGTTTGTAATATTTATAATAACTTCTACAATAACAACACTGATAATAATGATAATATTGATAAAGATGATAATAGTAAAAGTAAGAGTAATAATTATAATTTTAATGGTAATGATGATGATGATGTCAGAGGGTATCAACCATGGTCCCAGCAGTAGATTGGTCCACGGTGACCTGCAGGATGAGAAAACACAAAGACTCTGGAGAAGAAGTCAAGTTAGTAACATGGATTAATGAGACATGAGTGTGTAAAGAAGAAGAGAGAGGAGCTCAGTGCATCATGGGAAGTCCCCAGCAGTCTAGGCCTATAGCAGCATAGCTAAAGACTAGCCTAAGCCAGCCTTAATTCTAAGCTTAATCAAAAAGGACAGTTTTAAGCCTTCTCTTAAATGTAGAGAGGGTGTCTGCCTCCTGGAACCAGACTGGAAGATGGTTCCACAGGAGAGGAGCCTGATAGCTGAAGGCTCTGGCTCCCGTTCTACTTTTGGAGACTCTAGGGATCACAAGTAACCCTGCATCCAGGGAGCGTAATGTTCTAGATGGGTAGTAGGGTACTACGAGCTCCTGAAGGTATGTTGGTGCCTGACCATTAAGGGCTTTATACGTGAGGAGAAGGATTTTAAATTCTATTCTGGATTTTACAGGGAGCCAATGCAGAGAGGCTGATACAGGAGAGATATGATCTCTGATACTAGTTCTGGTCAGAACACCTGCAGCAGCATTCTGGATCAGCTGGAGAGTCTTTAGAGACTTGTTTGGACAGCCTGACAATAGGGAATTACAATAATCAAACCTGGAAGAAACAAATAACACCAAGTGAATAAAGTGGAACAGAATTGTGATTTCAGGGACGATCAACATTCATCTGACAGTCCAGCAGTCAGACAGACTGTCAGCAATGCAGACAGAAGGTGAAGGTGGACATATGTCTCTGGATACCACAGAGGATTAGTGCTGGACTGATGGAGAGAAAGAGAAAGAGAGAAACAGTCCTATTGAGGTCATATGTGGCCCGGCTTTTCGGCTAAAATGGGGCTATAATTTAAATTTGGGCTAATTATATTGCCAATACCGACAACGCCACCTAAGAATTGCTAGAGCCTAGGACTCTAAACAGGCTCGCAGGTTATCTAAAAATCAGGGGTGAGCAGAGTTAAAAACCAGCAGGAGAGTGGAGCTCAAATGAAAGTTCAATTTATTACACAAACAATATAAAACAGGGATGGTACCACCCAAATACACTAACCATAAAATAGAAGCTACCTAATAATGCTAAACTAAACGCTAAAACAGGCCTGTAAAAGGTGCTATAAAAGTCCGATCTAAAATTCAATAAGAGTTCCAAGTCCGACTCCAAACCAGCGACTCCTCCCGTGTCCTCCGCCGCCACTCTTGCGCTCCGCCCACGCTGACCCAAGGCGTTCGGCGAGTAGTGTGTTCTCTGCTGCACCAGCTCCCTGAACAACTCCCTTCCTCACCTGCTGTGCCCGCCTACCCGAATGTCAGAGGGTACTCACGATTTTCCTGGGCGGCAGATATCCAACTGCCGGCCCAGGCCTGAGTAGAACGGCGTTGGCGGACACTCGCTGCTGCACGTCTCCCCGCTGTAGTATCCCGTGGCTCGGTTGTGGTTCTCGGGAGGGCTGTTTCGCGGTCAGCTTCTTTCCTCCGGCGTCTGCTGTGATCCGCGCTCTTCCCCTGCTCCTCCGTGCTACTTCCCTAAAAGCCCTTGGTATCCCCTCCCTTCCGCACCGGTCGCTAATTCAGTAATTAGGCCGATGGTGAAGGTGTGGACGTGGCACTCCCAGGGTCATCAGTAAATTAAAAAAACACTGCAGAAAAAACACTCCCCACACTACAAACAAAGATTAAGAATAAAATATAACCAAACCCACAGCAAACCAGGTAAAATGTTACTCAAAGCATGCAAAGAAAAACACAAACACAGCACTCTGACAATATGAAAGTAAATATAAAAACAATAATGGCATGCATTTTGACCCTGTCACACCCCCCCATGGCTAAAGGTAAGCAGTCCCTGCGACGGTTTAATCCCTATAGCGAACCGGAGGCTGACCCTTGTTTGGCCTAGAGGAACGCCTTGGCGGTGTCTCACCCTCTTCTGCGCCTACCGCAGTCTGTTCTACATCTGGTATGTAGTAAAATATAGGTACTTGAGCACTTTCCTCCCCTCTTGTCCTTACCACTGGGGTCTGAACCTGAGGGGCTGTGCAAAGTTTAAGGCTGTTCCTATGTAGTACCTTCTCCTTGCCTCCTCTCTCTGGCCTAACCTTGTAGAGTAGACCCGTCTCCCCCACTGTCTCCACTTTACTTGGGGTTCTGGGTCCCATCTGCCATGCAATTTCCCTTGACCACGCCTGTTCCTATCGCGCACCCACACTCTCTCACCTAGGAGCAAGGGAGTTGCATGTGCCTTACGGTCATAGCGCTGTTTCGCCTGCTCAGCTGCCTGCCTCATCTTCTTACAGGCTAGAGAGTAAGAATAAGACAGCTTTTGGTGATGGTCGTGAACCCAGCTACAAAGGTCACTTGCTGGCTTAACATCCACTACCCCCAACCCAACATCTACAGGGAGTCTTAAGTGTCGCCCAAACATGAGATAGGAGGGAGCAAATCCTGTGACACTGTGAATTGTGTTGTTATAAGCTTGCATCAGCTCGGGTAAATGTTCCGGCCACCTGTGTTGCTTTTCTGTCTCAAGGGTCCGTAGCATAGTCAGCAGTGTCTGGTTCATACGCTCGACCCTGCCATTACCTGCTGGATGGTAAGGGGTAGTGCGGCTTTTTGAGATACCATACAAGTCACATAGTTGTTTCATCAAATCAGATTCAAAATTTGGACCTTGGTCTGAGTGGAATCGGGCTGGGCAACCAAATGTCTGAATAACATGGGACCAGAGGGTGTGCACAGTAGTTTTTGCAGTTTGGTCACGTGTTGGTGCAGCCCAGGCGTAACGGGTAAACATATCTGTCATGACCAGGATGTTCTGGTAAGTGTCATTGGGCCTACTGAGGGAAAGAAAATCTAGTGCCACCACCTCTAAGGGGTATGTTACATCAATGGGATTTAACGGGGCCCGGGGCTTGGTTCTGTCTTTTTGCAGGCTACAGACAACACACCCAGACTGAAACCCCCGTACCTCCTTATCCATGTCAGTCCAGAAGAAGTGTCGTCTCAGGCTGGTCAGTGTTCTCTCTGCCCCCGCATGGGCAGTGGCCTCGTGATGCCTTTCCCACACTTCGGGGCACCTGGAAGTTGGACACACAATCTGGAACCGTAACTCATGTGTATTAGGGTCAGTAACTTTACGACACAGGATGCCTCCCTGGATACACAGTCTTTTGTGCTGTCTCATCAGTCCAGCTGCACCAGTTGACAGTGTTTTCCTTGCAAGCATACTTGGTACTTTGTTCTGCTCAACATACCTCCGCACGACCCGAATGTCTGGGTCTGCCATCTGTGCAGCCTCCCACGCCTCACCTTGGTCCTGAGGGGCATCACCTTGTCCGGCCGCTGCCACAGCCAATGTAGAAATGCTGGTCACGGTAGGGGTAGCCTTCTGACGGGACCTTGGGGCTGTGGGGAATCTGGAGAGTGCATCCGCGTTAGCAATCTCCCTTCCAGCTCTGTACTTGACCTCGAAATCAAAAGAGGCCAGCTGAGCCACCCACCGCTGCTCCACTGCTCCTAGCCTAGCAGACTGTAGATGAGCTACAGGGTTATTGTCAGTGAACACAACAAACTTAGCTCCTGTCAAATAGTCCTTGAACTTTTCTGTAATGGCCCATTTCAACGCCAACAGCTCCAGTTTGAAGGAGCTATAGTTTGCGTCATTACGTTCAGTGGGGTGCAGGCTCCGGCTAGCGTATGCAATCACTCGTTCTTTACCATCTTGAACCTGTGCCAGTACTGCTCCCAGACCCTGGTGGCTGGCGTCAGTATACAGTATAAACGGTTGAGTGAAGTCGGCATAGGCCAATATGGGGGCCTGGGTCAGGGCTTCTTTTAGGGCCTCAAATGCCGTTTGGCACTCGGCCGACCAGGTAAGGGGTCGGGAACCTAATTTCTTATCATTAGGGATACCGATCATCAAGGTATTCAATGGGCGTGCAATTTTTGCAAATCCTGAGATAAAGCGTCTGTAGTAGCCTGCCAGTCCCAAAAATGCTTTAAGCTGTTTGGCTGTTGTGGGGACTGGCCAATGAGCAACAGCAGAGACTTTATCCGGGTCGGGTAGGACCCCTCTTTGATCAACTACATGGCCCAAAAACTTTACCTGGCGGTGGAATAGTTTACACTTATTAGGTTAAGCTTCAAGCCGTGCTTCCAGAGGCACTCAAACACTTCATCCAGGTGCTTCAGATGTGTTGCAAAATCTGGGGAGTAGACAATAATATCATCAAGATACACCAATAAAGATTCAGTTATTTGACCACCAAGACATTGCTGCATCAAACGCTGGAAGGTAGCTGGGGCATTGCACAGGCCGAATGGCATGCGCTGGAATTCGAATAACCCTACAGGGGTAGTAAAGGCAGTTTTCTCTCTGTCTTGTGGATCTACCTCGACCTGCCAGTAGCCACTAGCAAGGTCTAAGGTCGAGAACCATTCTGCTTTGGTCAAGGAGGTAAGTGTCTCTTCGATTCTAGGAAGGGGAAATGAGTCTTTGTGAGTGACAGAGTTTAACTTCCTGTAATCTACACAAAAGCGCCAACTTCCGTCCTTTTTCCTCACCATGACGATAGGTGCAGCCCAGGGGCTAGAGCTCTCCTTTATAATGCCCCCCTCCAGCATATCCGATAACAGGGCCCTCATCTCCTTATACAACAGTGGGGGTAGGGGCCGGAACCGTTCCCTTATAGGGTTAGCATCCCCTGTGGGAATCTGATGCTGGACAATGTTAGTTCTGCCAAAATCTTCCTCACTTGTAGAAAAAACCTTGTTCCACTTTTTTAGTAAGGCTTCGAGCTTACCCCGTTCTTCCATGGTAAGATCAGGTGGGTCAGCTAGGCCCAACACATTGGACGTCTGGTCGTCTTCCACTTCATGACTGGCCTCCACAAGCCCAACTTCCACCACCCCATCAGCTCCAGGCGTCAGGCTAACATCCAGGGTACCGAAAACATCTGCTTCCTCCACTTGGAACAGTCTGCCGAGCTTCTGGTAGCGGCCTATGGAGACTGAAAAATCATTGAGGTTACGGATACGGACGGGGACTCTACCTTGTCGGACCGATGCCAGGGTTCTTGCCACTGTCACAGTGTGGGGTTCCTGGAGGGCCTCAACAAGACTGCAGTAGTCTCGCCCCTGTGGCCCGGACCGAGCACGCCCCCAGACCACAACTTCACTTCTGGCTGGGACGGTGATTCCTTTCCGTCGGGCTGGCCAGATGTATCCCAGAAATCCATCCTCTGTGGTTACTGTCATCCTCCGGCAGGTGGCAAAAGCCTCTCTCCAGGCGTGTTGGGACTTGCGGTTCTGCTGTGAAAAAGGAAAGGGGCCCTCCGGGTCCTTGAACACAACATTCCAGCATGTACTCACTACATTCATTCCTATGATTAGGGGGTTAGAGGAGCATTTGTTGTCTACAATAAAGACACCTCGCTCGCCAATTTTATGCCCTTCAATTTCAAAATCCATCATGGCATAGCCTAGACAGGGGATTTTAAGGGCGTTGGCCGCCTTAAGCTTGATAAAAGAGGGGAGCTCTCGGATGCCATACTCTGGAAATTCCCTGGTCAGCAGGCTCTGCTGCATTAAGGTGGTTTGGGAACCAGTGTCCAATAGGCCAGTCATTTTGACTGCTCCTATCACAACTTCAACCTGTGGGCATTCGCTAATCAAAGCGGAGGTGACCTCTTGTGATTCATTCTCACATCCTAACCCCACTGCTTGGGTCTCAGCAGCAGGGGACACTAGTTTAAAGCCGGCGAGGGACCTGAATGGTTATTGCAGAACCTTGCAATATGGCCTGGCTTTTTGCAACGTCTGCAGATGGGCTTACCACTGGCATCCCAGGTGTTAGAGGAGGATGGGGGAGCATACGTGCGTTCTGGTAGGTGCTGAGGGGCGGCTCTATGGAGTGGACTCCAGGGTTTCAGCTCTCGAATTAGCTCCTGAGTCCAATCCTTGAACTGGTCCCTCAGCTCGGTCATGATCTCCTTCTTGAGATCCTGCTTCCAGTCGACACCCTGAGAACAAGATCTATAGTTGTTATTGCCCCCCACAGCCGTGCAGGTTACCTCTGTCCTCCTATGTCCTTGTTGGTCCTCTTCCAACAGCCGGGCTTCCTGTTGTAGGGCATCGAAGGTCCCTTGTTGGTTCTGACGGGCATACCTCCTTAGCGCTTGTAATAGCGGGCCCTCTTCCAGACCAAGCAGGAACTGCTCCTTCAAGTGGTCATCTGTGGGGGCCTCATCTGGGGCGTGCTGCTGTAGCCTGCAGTGAAGCTCTCTCAATCTGAGAACATATGACTGCACAGGTTCATCAGAATTCTGTTGGCACCTAAAAAACTGTGACCTAACTAGTGCTATGGGCACCCTCCCTCTATAGAGGTCATCTAGTACAGTAAAAATTTTAACTGCTGTATCACGGTCACTCTCAGCCAACACCTGGACCTGTCTCTTAGCCACCCCGGTCAATGCCCCCATTAAAATGCTCACTTTTCGCTGTTCTGTTGGCCCAGCATACTCAAGCAGCCCCCGTAGTTGTTCCCTCCATTCCCCATACTTCAGTTCTGAGTCTGGTCCCCCAAACTTGGGCACCCATGGTGCACCAGGGTAAATAGGCATCATCATTTTGAAATAATGATAAAATTAAAATTAAAATATCTGTGGGATTCAACTCTGCTCGTTACCCTGATCCTGCCAACAACGGCTTTTCGGCTAAAATGGGGCTATAATTTAAATTTGGGCTAATTATATTGCCAATACCGACAACGCCACCTAGGAATTACTAGAGCCTAGGACTCTAAACAGGCTCGCAGGTTATCTAAAAATCAGGGGTGAGCAGAGTTAAAAAACCAGCAGGAGAGTGGGGCTCAAATGAAAGTTCAATTTATTACACAAACAATATAAAACAGGGATGGTACCACCCAAATACACTAACCATAAAATAGAAGCTACCTAATAATGCTAAACTAAACGCTAAAACAGGCCTGTAAAAGGTGCTATAAAAGTCTGATCTAAAATTCAATAAGAGTTCCAAGTCCGACTCCAAACCAGCGACTCCTCCCGTGTCCTCCGCCGCCACTCTTACGCTCCGCCCTCTCTGACCCAAGGCGTTCGGATGGCGTTGTACCTGCGGGAGAAGTAGAGACAGCGGCGAGTAGTGTGTTCTCTGCTGCACCGGCTCCCTGAACAACTCCCTTCCTCGCCTGCTGTGCCGCCTCCCCGAATGTCAGAGGGTACTCACGATTTTCCTGGGCGGCAGATATCCAACTGCCGGCCCAGGCCTGAGTAGAACGGCGTTGGCGGACACTCGCTGCTGCACGTCTCCCCGCTGCAGTATCCCGTGGCTCGGTTGTGGTTCTCAGGAGGGCTGTTTCGCGGTCGGCTTCTTTCCTCCGGCATCTGCTGTGATCCGCGCTCTTCCCCTGCTCCTCCGTGCTACTTCCCTAAAAGCCCTCGGTATCTCCTCCCTTCCGCACCGGTCGCTCATTCAGTAATTAGGCCGATGGTGAAGGTGTGGACGTGGCGCTCCCAGGGTCATCACACATAGGCTAGATATGAGATGATTACAGCAGGACTGGAATGTGTGTGTGGGAGAGGTGTTAAGGAGACAGAGGCCAGACAAGCCTAACACCAGACTGCCATCATCATTCATTTTAGCACCTAGACTAATTATATTCTCTTAATAATTAAGATTATTTTTGAAATGTCAAAATCCCATCAGAGGAAACCAACAAAAAATCCTTAAAAGAACTATTAAGACTAGTGTTGGCAGGTTACTTGAAAACTGAGATCAATTACAGTCATTGTAATTACTTCACTGATCACTCAGTGTCTAAACTGATGTCCCAAATTGTTAATTCACTTTCATTAATATAGCTTCGTCAAGGAAACAAACTCCACATCCACACATACATAAGGTTGTTTTCTAAAGCCAACAGTTGGTACAATGTTAGGCTGAACAAAGATCTAAACTGAATCTGACCACTTGTAAATGTTAGGTGTGTTAATCCGGTTCATTTTAATACATATTAATATGTTATTAAATACTACTCATATTTTAATTCAATTGTGAAATGTACTTTTTTAATTGACTTTTTTTAGGGGTTAGTATTAATATAATATTTTCCTTTTTTTTGTTTTTACCTTAGCTGTGCAATCATATTCCCTAAAAACCTAATCACAGGACACACAAGATTAATATTCATCAATGCTGAATTCCAATGAAACACTTCTGTCCAAAATAAGGTAATTTCACTCAAATAAAAGTAATAAAAAATGATGTCCTGTCCACGGCTGATCCACAAAGTTTGCCGGATCTCTGTGACCTAGAGACTCTACGCCATCAAGGAATTCTATCCGAAACTACGCCGGCAGCCACCCGAGTGAAAAAGCTAAAGCTAATGCTAACGAAACACTTGGGGGGCTGCACGACGCCATCAATGAGCTACTAACTGAACAACCGGACAGCTTCATAATTATTGTTGAAGATTTCTTCTCCACCACCTGACCCACCAGCCTCATCATCAACCCAGCCAACACGCAGAGGACCCTAACCAGGATCAACCCACGGAAGGCGGCAGATCCCAACAACATCCCAGGACGGGTGCTCAAAACCTGTGCTGGGGAGCTGGCAGATGTTCTCACTGACATCTTCAACATCTCCCTCAGGCAAGCCATCATCCCCAGATGCCTCAAAACCTCCACAATAATACCGGTGGCAAAGAAGTCAGTGGTGTCCTGTCTGAACGACTACCGTCCTGTTGCATTAACCCCCATGAGGAGTTTTGAACGGCTGGTCAAACCACACATCACTGCCAGCCTTCCTGCATCGCTGGATCTGTTCCAGTTTGCTCATCGCCCCAACCGTTGTGGTGGAATTCAATATATCTTTTAGTACAATATAACTCTTGTGTGAACCTCTGTTATGAAACACTGCATGTCTTATATAGTCATGTTGTTCTATATGTGTGAATCATGCGGGAGGGTCCCAATCTACCAAACTATCAATATATCAGGACGTGCTGAGCTTAGAAGGGTTAGATAAACGGGAACCCATGTACTCAAGATATGAAGGATGTGCAAACATAACAACTGTCTGGAGGGTCAGCTTGACCTAAGTGTGAGACAAGGCGCAGATGTGAATGGCACACGCCCAGGCTGACATTAGAGGGATATATAGACTGTTGGGACCAGAGATCGGGGTTCCAGTTTATGGCTGTGTATCTTGCATGAGCTGTGAATAAATTGGGAACCCACATGACTTGAAGTTCCAGAGACTCCTGTGTGTTTTTCACGCCACAACACCGTTCAACAGAAGATGCAATATCCACAACCCTGCACTCAGTATTCACACATCTGGACCATAAAGACACCTATGCCTGAATCCTGTACATTGTCTTTAGCTCAGCTTTCAACACCATCATCCCCGAGACTAAAGGAGAAACTTCTCCTGCTCGGCCTTGACACCACCACTTCTCTCTGGATCCTGAACTTCCTGACTGGGAGACCACAGTCAGTCCATGTTGGAAGATACATCTCCAACTCAATCACACTGAGGACAGGATCCCCTCAAGGCTGTGCACTCAGCCCTCTGCTGTTCACACTTATGACACATGACTGTGTATCCAGATACGAGGGGAACCTGATCATCAAGTTTGCAGATGATTCCACGGTAGTGGGTAACAATGAGTTAATGTACAGTAAGGAAGTAACGCATCTGGTGGGCTGGTGCAGGGACAACAACCTGGTGCTCAACGTGGACAAAACGAAGGAGTTGATCATCGACTTTCGGAGGACACGACCTGAGCACACAACCCTTAGCATCAGTGGTGGTACAGTGGAGAAATCCTCAGAGTGCAACTCTCTGATGATCTCACCTGGGCGAAGAACACCACGGCGATCGTGAAATGGGCCCAGCAGAGACTGCACTTTCTGAGGAAATTGCAACAAGCATCTCTTCCCACCAGCACTCTCACCATGTTCTACAGAGGGGTGTTAGAGCGCGTTCTGACATATTGCATCTCAGCTTGGTACTGCTGCTGCAATATGGCAGACAAGAAGGCCCTGCAGAGGGTAGTTATGGGAGCTGAGAGGGCCATTGGAGCCTCCCTACCCTCTGTCGAGGAACTCTACCACAGCCGGTGCAGGAACAGGGCACAGAACATTGCCAGGGACCCATCACCTTCTCCACAAACTTTTTGAACTGCTGCCATCAGGTAAACGGTACCGGAGCCTCACAAGCAGAACCACCAGACTGGTCAACAGCTTCGTCCCACAAGCTGTCAGACCACTGAACTGCTGAACTGGACTATTGACCATTATACTGCACCTTTGGACTACCCATAACAACGTTAACTGGGCTCTTTCTTTAACATAGCACTGTGAAGCACATAGACACTTTATGGAACACTTGCTACGAGGTCATGCAACATCCGTCACTTTACTATTATTTTTATAACCATACGACGTCTCAGGGATGTGTGTGTTGTCAAATGTTGTGTGTTTTGTTACCTCCACCAAGGGAGGAGGTTATGTTTTTGCCAGCATTGGTTGGTTTGTTGGTTTATTTGTGAACAGGATAAAAAAAACCTAACGAACAGATTTTGATGAAATTTTCAGGAGATGTCAGAAGTGGCCCAAGGAAGAATCGATTAGAGTTTGGTGGTGATCCAGATCACCGTCTAGATCCAGGAAATTTTTTTATTAATTTTTTATTATTATAGGATTAAACTGCCACATGTACACTTGTAATGTAAAGTGTCTCCATCCTGACAAATGTATCTAATTGATTGATGTCCATATAACAGCTTATGAATTTCAACAAAACATTACCCTGTTTTAATATACTTCCTGTTCTCCTGCCTGTGTGTGTGGCTTTGTAACAACTCATAAGTGTTACAGGTGTCAATTACCTGTTGTGGCATTGCAGTTTATCTATGTGAGATGACAATATGAACAACTAACAGCTACAATAAATAAAGATTTTAGTAAATTGCAAGGATTTTGTTTAAATTTTTCCTGTCAAACTTTCAAATGACTTAATTCAGAGGGTTGCATCATGGGACTTTTGCTTGGAGTGAAATGCCAACATGGGGAAACTGAGCAGCCTTGGCACTTGACTTGCTTGAGGCTACATGTGCTGCTACTAACAGACCACACCTGAATCTGTTGATTGTGTATAATGTAGATGCCAAGTTTTGACAAGGAAGGAGGAATAAAAAAGTTATCCCCGGTTCTGCTGCATTGATTTTATATGTTACACTGGACAGATCCCAGTTACTGTGGTGGAGGAATGAACTGAGCTGAACTGTCAGGTTATACATGGCTTTGATCAACTCACTGGCCTGGTGAAGTTCAAAGGGACACATGGGACAACTCATAGTCTTCCTTTATCCTCCTTTAATAAGGTTATTGAGGATAACTTAAATAAGGTTGATAACCTTCAAGGAAATAAGAGAGAAATACAAATGATCCAATTAATTTCCACTAAATATAACTTTCATATCTCTGTCCTTTATCAGAATAAGAGCAAAAATAAGAAAAACCAACAGTCATTTCAATTGTTGCCTTTAGCATGAACTCAGTATACACATAATATCAGTATACACATTAAACACAAAGCAACAGTGTGCCTCTAAATACATGCAGTGCTAAACATTCCATTTGTTTTATCAACTTAAAAATAGTGGCATAACAGATTTAATTCAATTTTAACTAAAATTACTGCCACAATAACATTTCATAACAGTAACTGATATTTTTAATTATGTACAGTTGTGTCTTTTGAGTCCACCATGAGCTGATCATCTTCTGTGTGTGTCTTTGTCTGTGTGTCTCTGTTGAGATGCTGGTTCCAGAGCAGGTGTCCTACCTTCCCTTTAATGAGCTGGCCTTCCACTGTGATTGGTTGTTTTCCTTGTCACTGGTGCCAATCCAAGCCCCACTGGAAACGGAGACCGATTTTGTTGTGTGACGATGGCTCAGTGGGTAGAGAATGTTCCTCGACTCCAGCACTGGGGGTTTGAAACTCAGGCTGGGTCTGTTGGACTTCATCAGATGTTTCCCAAATGATTTTTTCTTCACTCTGTTATGGGGTAACTTAACAATAACTAACACTAAACACCAAGGTGGCACAGTGCATACTGGGTCAATGACTGTTTTGTTTCATCAGAGGTCAAATTCCAACTTCCTCCAGTCTCATGGGCTGAGCCTATCAGTGTCAACATCACACAAACCTGACTGTAGAGAGCTGTTTTTGACGTTGTAGGAGAAGCTGTTTGTGCCTCATTTGTAGTGTAATAACAGTTTTTACATTTGAAACCTTGTTACATATCATTCTTTTTTGGTAAAACTGCCAGCTTTTTTCACTTTTAAATCAGTTTTCTGATGTGACAACATCATGTATATATCAGTATATATATATATATATATATATATATATATATATATATATATATATAGTGATGTGAAAACTTCTTGAACCTCCTAACCGGAACCTACAGGTTCAGCTGGGGCTGCAGCAGCATTATTCGTGGAGGAGCAGATAACTTACTGCTTAAACTGAACCCGGTACAGATAATGATGTACTCATTGATCCCTAGTAACGTCTCTCAGTTTATTTGTGGTTTTTAACGAGTGCTGTTAAAAAGCTGAAGGGGGTCAAAGTGTCTTTTTTACCACTGGGGTAGACAAAGTTAGAATTTTTTACATTTTATTTCTAAAGTCAGACATAGAAGCTTTGAAAAATGAAAATAAACATGTACTGATGTAAAATTTGACTGAAGAGGACAGTTCAAAATACTGTTTGCATTAAAGCCAGAACTGTATGAAATGTAGAATTTGCATAAAAATGAAACAGATTTGTTAAAAAGGTCAGACCTGTGTGTGTGTGTGTGGGGGGGGGGGGGGGGGGGGGGGGGGATCTTCTTCTTCTTCTATTAGCTAATATATTGTCATCTGTTTTGGTGGGGCTGTGTCCACCAGTGACCAGTGGTTCAATTTAAAAAGTCACTTAACACCATGCTGATTATCCATGATGACAGTTCCCTCTTTGAGTTACTATTACTCTGCTGTAGCTCAACAGGAAAACACACAGAGGGAGGTTAGCAGTCAAAACACTGGAACTTTGTAGAAAAACAGTCAAATACCAACATTAGAAGTCGTTGTGTTCAGATGGAGATAAAACCTCATTTATTTGTTCTGTATCAATCACTATTAACAACATACAACATTAACATCAAACCTTCTGTTGTCTTGGATTGTCTGACATTTAATATATTTAGTCTAAGTCAATCAGCTGCAGAAGAAACATCCAGAATGATTCAAACTGATTTGACTGGTTCGTGGTTTGTGTGTAGGTGTGTGTTTGTGTGTGTGTGTGTGTGTGTTTGTTTGTGGTGGGCATGAGTTAGTCAAACATAACAGAGCAGCACCAGCTGGACTTTGCCTGCCAGCCACAGAGACACTATGAAAAGCCTGCAGGATGTGACCAGCTCTCAGAAGGATGATGAGCTCCTCTAAGGTAACTCCTGTCTGTCTGACTGTCCGTCAGTCCACCTGACGGATCTGATGGACCTTCATTTGTTAGATGCTGTCATGTTAAAATGTTTGATTTCTTTATGTTACAGATATTTTTTGTGTGTTTTATTGTATCCTGTCTAACCAGTTTGGTTGTAGCAGTAGCAACGGTGAGTGATCAGACCTTTAACTTAGCTCTTTATACTGGCTCAATAACTGACGTTATCTTGACTCTCTCAACAGATACCCCATCAGACAGCAGCCAGACAACAAGGTAAGTAGGGGCATATGTGTATTTCAAAAAGAGAGTACATGCATTGTAATGGAGCTGTCTATAATTGTGTTATGTATATACTGTATATGTGCATGTTGTGTGTGTATGTGTACTTGTAAATTGTATTTATTATTGGACATGTCATGGACATCAGTTGGCAAGTGGAGCAGTCCTTTAGCATTTCATTGAGACACAATTCTGTGTCCCAGGGGGCACTGTTCTTTTTTTTGTTGCCCACCAGGGTTCACTTAGAGATATTGAGTTCAACCCAATCGTCTTCAACCAGGTGTTGGTGAACCAGGGCTCTGCTTACAGCAATGACACGGGTGTCTTCACGGCACCGGTCACTGGAATCTACCAGTTTGTGTTTGGTGCACAGCTCTGCCGCGCAGACCACAATAATATGTGGCACTTCATGGTCAAAGGGGACAGGAGGATGTCCTGCCATGGCCAGGTACTCAAGACGTAAACATATAACTACCTGATTTTGTGAAGTAAAGATGAAGACTGAAGTAAATAAGGTTAAAATCAGATTTCACAGATTTTATTCTCTATAATCTCAAACATGCAAACACTACAAACGTTGAAAATAATGGCACACAGAATACTATTAAGAGTATTGTGCAAGAGGGAGACTGGTGGTGCAACAATATACTGTAGTGACACTTTACACTGAGAAAAAGCAAAAGACTAAATGTGAAACGTGACATCAGAGCCGTCTCAAGCTTTTGTGGGGCCCTAAGTAGAATTTGATTTGAACTAATTTGAACTACCAACTAATGTCAATTTTTGATCATTTGCACACTGGGAATCGAACACACCTAATATCAATTTTATTAGTTGTATCTATGTTGCTCATCCCATCAGTCTGGGTTCTTTTTACACTTTTTTCTACATTTTTTAATGCTGGTTTTTAATTTTAAGTGGTTTTATGAGTGGTTGGGTGTTAATTTGCAATGTAATATTGAAACTTCAAACAGCATTATGTGGTATATTGAACAAAATTAACTAGTAGACAATGCATTTACTGTAAACAAGTTAACCACTTTAATTGATTTGGTTTCAAAAAATGACAATTTGTAAAAGTGCAGAACAAGTATCAACTACAAATGAAGTCAAAATTAACAAATAGTACCTTCTTATATAGAGAGCAAATGCAGCTGAAAACAACACTATATTAATTACATAGATCAGAGGAACCTGTAACAAGATAGCAACAATGGTTCAAGAATAAAATATAATTAAAGTGCTCTTGGGGTCCCCTGGAGCCACGCGGGCCGTGAAAAGTCGCTTTGTTCACTGATGCGTCTGGCCGCCTCTGAGTGAGACTGTAACAGTTTTAAATCTGTCAATTCTAGTATTGAAGCTAATGTTATGGCCAAGAATAGTGACAAATACATCCCTTATATAGAACTTTGAACATTACTGTCATCTCTCAGTAAAACAGCATCCAGTGAATTTTGGACTCATGTCACAGTGACTTTTTAATGTTCCCGGTCTTCAAAGATCATTGGTGCCAGGTGCCTACCAGGAGCCGACTCACAGCATTGCAACATGATTATACATTGATTGTACATTGATACACTCATTCCAGTTCTTATAAAACAGCACACACTGCACATAGACACAGCCTCCTCATTGGTTCCCGGTCAACCCGACATCATCCCATTAAGTCAAATAGTTATATGAACATAAGAACATACATACATCTTGTTTGCGTCATCAGCCTTTGACCCGCAGAGGTCCAGGAAAAACTCCCCTAGAAACCCTCTAGTGGGCCAAGTCCTTGCAGGACGGCTGAGCACATAATATTTGTTCTGTATCTCTGACAAACATTAATCATACAGGTAAGTTATACAAGTTTCATTAACATCACAGTATAACAATCATAGGAATTATTTAATATCAATGAAGTATCATATGCCTCAAAACTTCCCTAGGTTTAAATCACAGCTCTGACTACAGGAGTTTTGAGTCAATTTATCCTGGATTCACTGATGGTCTGGAAACTTGATTTTTAACTTTTGATATTTGCAGCATGTTCATTTCTACTTGGCCTTAAGATCCCATGAGAGATCCTATGAAGTTGGTCATTTCTCCTTCTGACATGATAATCTTTATGATTGCTTGTAGTGTGTGATGTCCCACTATTTTCAAACCATGTAGTGTGAGCATGTTTGAGATTAGAGAGAAGAACATATGAAGTTTTGCCTTAGGTAGCATTAGGTTACGTGATGCAACCCAAATTCCAAATCAGTTGGGATTTTGAAACTCCTGTAAACTGAGGCCATCTGTGGCTCCGAGATGTCCTTCTATTACCGTCCCGATAGTAAAATACGAGTGTAATCATCCAGATTTAAAATCCTAAATATCAAACATTTGGATATTATTGGGGTGGCCTCAATGAGTCTGTGAACAGTTTGGGAGGTTTAATACTGGATCTGTAAATGGTTTACATCACCAGACAATCTGGACCCAGCATCAGTTGTGACCAAGGTCCCAGAACAGAGTTTTCCTCTGATTGTAGGGAGAGGCCAATCAGGATTAAACCGTCCCAAAACTCCTGTAAACTAAGGTCTGAAGAAAATGTGCCTAAAAATGTCATCCTACACTCCTGTCCTCCAGGTGTCTGGTGGTAACACAGGCGTCAACACCTGTTACCTCATGCAGGAACTGAAGAAAGGTGACCAAGTGTGGGTAAGGCAGAATGTTGGAGGTTGTGCCTGGGCCAGCTATACCTCCACAACCATCACCTTCTCTGGTGTCCTGCTGGCAAGTGAGGGTGTGTCCATGCTGGGAGCGAAGTATGGCTCCGGCAGCCCCTGTCCACTGCCCAGCCTGGGCCACAACAGGCGCATCGTGTCCGGCTCCCCAGATCGGAGTGCTGCCTTGTCTAGTGTAGCCATCACACTGCTGCTCTGCTGTCTCTTCATTGATTGAATGTTATAGTGACCCATATTATGTATCTGTATGCTTTTATTCTTGTAAATATTATCTGGTATATCTTAAGGGTTCTAGTTTTACTTGCTGGAACCAGGGATCATACCTTACCAGTGAAGACTTTTTTGGTCATTTCAATATCCTACAGCCTACATCAAATGTTGACGGTGCTGACATGATATAGCTAATCAATACTAAAAACAAAAGCTGTGTTGATTCTGGGGGGCAAGGGGGCAGAGAAACTCAAGTATAAGCTGACAGACATGTAGCTAGAACCTTTGTCACATGTGCTCACATAAAAAGTATACACAAAGCAACATTAGCCTTCATTTGTGCTCCTTGCACATACATCTCATGAAAGTCTAATATTCACTGTATTGTTCTGTTCTGTTCTGTTTCGGTCTCCACTAACTCCTTAGCTGCTGTTTGACTTCTTTTGCCAGCTTGTCGCTAAGTAGCTGGTGAAGTTAGCTGTGAATTAAATTGGTGATATCAGTCTCGTGTCGATCTCATGTGTGTTAAACCTGAATTAATTAGTTTTGGCGTCTCAAGGTAAGCATGAAGAGATGAATAACCCAAAAGTGACACAGAGCAACATAAGCATTCATTTAGAATCATATTTTTTGCTACCTTAAAAAATCCAAAATTTACTTTAATACTTAAATAATTTCCTCATAATTCTTTTGGTTTCCACCAATTTCTGAGGTAAATATCCAGCTTTTTGATCGCTAAATGCTTCACTATGTTCACCGGCTAATCACTAACTTGTACATGCTCAGCAGCTGGTGGGGTTATCACAGCTTTTTTGGATAAAATGCCTACAGCTGGCAAGAGGGTCCTGTAAATTCAATGCAATAATGGGATTCGGCTGAAAGGCTAAGAAGAAAACCAAAACAATGAGCTAAAAAAAAGGCTAAAAACCTCTTTAGAGCTGCATTAAGGGTCAACAATTTTCTCGGTTTTGGTCACAACTTCTTCTACATTTATTAATATGGTTAATTTCATAAAAAAAGATATAAATATAGATTAATACAGCTTTAATATTTGTGTTTGAAAGCACCCTGATGTTTTTGGTTTCTAATTTTAATTCTTTTATTACTACATTGATGTTACTTGTGTAGGTTTGTTTGTCTATTTAAATCTTGGGTTGAATAAAATCAATTGTTTTTCACCTTTTTCAACTATTTGTATTTGATTAATTTTCTTCTTTTTTATTTTTTAATCTGTCTGCATAAATATTTATGGTTTACGACAGAATTATTGAAAAATAAAAAACATTATTTTTAAATTATATGCAGTTTGATCTTGCAGCAGATAAGTGTTATTTCTGTGTGTGTGACCTACACCAGCCCTCTTTGGTGGCCCAATTAACACTGAAGATCGGGTCTCAGTGGTTGCTGGACTGTTGGGCCAGGCTCAAGCTGCAAGGCCCCTACCAGTGCAAAGGGTCCCCCCTCAAAGTCCATGATAGATCCACACCACATGTCAGAGCGAGGCCAGCCACGCCGGGGAGGGCGAAGTACATTACCCGGATGAGTGGTATGGCACCGCGAGGCCTGTAGCCGGCAACCTGCCCATCTCCAATCCAATTTGATTAATTTTCTTAATGTATACTGACCAACAGTAGAAACGCATATTTTTTTTGATGTCATGTCATCCTGTTCATATTAAATATCAAAGGCAAATTATGGTTCACATTTTTATTCACCCTTTAGCCAAACAGAAAAATCATTTTTGTGCAGATTAGTGGTTTTTGTCTTAGTGTTTCCAAGTCAGAAAGTTTGGATGGTGAGACAGAGAACAGCAACAGTCACTACTGTGCGTGTCTACCTCCAGCATTTATCACTACTTTACACCTCCTGAATGGATAAGATGTTATTCTGGACTTGTAGGATGACGTCATTCTTCCTGCAGAGCTGTGACAAGTTGTTCATGTGTTGCTGGAGCAGGATCTCTCTCTCTCACCTGGTGAGCCTGAACATCCCGCAAACATGCACACACCAATGGAACAGCCATTGGAGCAAATTGGGGTTCAGTATCTTGCCCAAGGACACTTCGACATGTAGGCTGCAGGGTCTGGGGATTGAACCACCGACCTTCTGGACGACCGCTCTACCACTGAGCTACAGCCACCCCTTGGTGCTTTGCTCAGTGGAACATTTGCAGTAAATGTATTCATATTAATATTTGATGAAGGTAATTCAGTTTCATTCCTCATTTCATTCCCTACTATTCACAGCTTACATAAGAACTGACTCCACACCAATGTAAATTTATATACAATATATATTGGTCTAAAATGTTGGTGGGTTAAAATTAAATAATTAGGAGTTTCTTGTGCTCCTGAGCAATGCATACAAGACTACTAGAGGTGCAGCACGGGGCGACTGTACTGTTCCACTAAGGAAAACAGCATTTAGCCAGGCTGTGTTCTCCTTCTCACCAGTGGAACTCAGAACCTCAGTCCATCAGAGAGTCCACATCTTATCAGGCATTTAAACATAATGACTTGGTTCTCAACAACAAGGCCATCACTGACGATATTTTATACAATTTTATTTTATAGATGAGATGTAACTGTTTTATTGGTTTTAACAGCAGTGTAGAGGATGTTATTAACATTTGTTTCTTTCCTGTGGTTTTTTATGTTACTTTTATAATTTTAGGTTGTCTTCCAGCCGATGAAAATTAGCCTTCTAGCTAACTCGGGTGCATTTACACTTGTTTGAGTGTTGATTAATGTTGTCCATTGTCAAATAAATGAATAAATAAATACAGTACAGAAGATCAGCTAAATAATGCAGTTTGACATTTTTCTCACCCAGACTCAACTAATCAAACAAAGCATTACATCATCAAAAGGAATTATGAACAAATATTTGTATTTATACCTACATGTCAAAGGTGTACCTCTTTAGGGCTTATTGCTTTAAAAATAGCCATTGTAGAAATGGCCAAATCTTTTTAGAGAACATGTTAACGACAGAAGAAACACAATAGGCCTCAGAACAAGTCCCAAGACTTAATCACTCTCATGAATTCACATGCATTCTAGAAATGGACAATAGGAGATTTGTACAGCTGCTCTCACAAAACTTTTTCCAAATATTGTTTACAGAACATATTTCTATTGTTACTGTTGTAAAATTCCAAGCAAATAACTTAACCCTATAACATGTGTTGGCTACTACAGGGGACAGCTATTTAATAGCTGTTTTCTTGAAAATGTGTGGGTTTCAATGGTTTAACCTCTACAGTGGTCTCTGCTGCATAACTTCACTGGCCTTTATCCAGTTGCCAGCAGTTCTGACAGCAACTAAATTTCCATTCAACCAAAATGGTCGACAGATAGCCACCAAAGTTGATCAATGCAGGAGTATCTTAATGCAGGGGTTAAGGATTTGCAATACTCCCACCACCCAACCCCATATAATGTGCAATATCAACCCCCTGAACCTGACCTGACCCACAACCCACAAACCATTTGTATTATTTTAGAATGATTGTCAGAACTGAGGACTGAGATAAGACTGAGCACACTAGCTGGGTTTATATGAGTTGTGATCTAATATGATCTGGTGTTTACGTGAGATATGATCTGATCTAATACGATCTGGTGTTTACGTGAGATGTGATCTAATATGATCTGGTGTTTACATGAGTTGTGATCTAATACGATCTGGTGTTTGCATGAGTTGTGATCTAATATGATCTGGTGTTTACATGAGTTGTGATCTAATACGATCTGGTGTTTACATGAGTTGTGATCTGATCTAATACGATCTGGTGTTTATGTGAGATGTGATCTAATATGATCTGGTGTTTACATGAGTTGTGATCTAATACGATCTGGTGTTTACGTGAGATGTGATCTAATATGATCTGGTGTTTACATGAGTTGTGATCTAATACGATCTGGTGTTTGCATGAGTTGTGATCTAATATGATCTGGTGTTTGCATGAGTTGTGATCTAATATGATCTGGTGTTTACATGAGTTGTGATCTAATATGATCTGGTGTTTATGTGAGTTGTGATCTAATAGGATCTGGTGTTTACGTGAGTTGTGATCTAATAGGATCTGGTGTTTACATGAGTTGTGATCTAATAAGATCTGTTGTTTACATGAGTTGTGATCTAATATGATCTGGTGTTTACATGAGTTGTGATCTAATAAGATCTGGTGTTTACATGAGTTGTGATCTAATACGATCTGGTGTTTACGTGAGTTGTGATCTAATATGATCTGGTGTTTTCATGAGTTGTGATCTAATATGATCTGGTGTTTACATGAGTTGTGATCTAATACGATCTGGTGTTTATATGAGTTGTGATCTAATATGATCTGGTGTTTACATGAGTTGTGATCTAATACGATCTGGTGTTTGCATGAGTTGTGATCTAATATGATCTGGTGTTTACATGAGTTGTGATCTAATACGATCTGGTGTTTACATGAGTTGTGATCTGATCTAATACGATCTGGTGTTTATGTGAGATGTGATCTAATATGATCTGGTGTTTACATGAGTTGTGATCTAATACGATCTGGTGTTTACGTGAGATGTGATCTAATATGATCTGGTGTTTACATGAGTTGTGATCTAATACGATCTGGTGTTTGCATGAGTTGTGATCTAATATGATCTGGTGTTTGCATGAGTTGTGATCTAATATGATCTGGTGTTTACATGAGTTGTGATCTAATATGATCTGGTGTTTATGTGAGTTGTGATCTAATAAGATCTGTTGTTTACATGAGTTGTGATCTAATATGATCTGGTGTTTACATGAGTTGTGATCTAATAAGATCTGGTGTTTACATGAGTTGTGATCTAATACGATCTGGTGTTTACGTGAGTTGTGATCTAATATGATCTGGTGTTTTCATGAGTTGTGATCTAATATGATCTGGTGTTTACATGAGTTGTGATCTAATACGATCTGGTGTTTATATGAGTTGTGATCTAATATGATCTGGATTTATATGCTCCACTACATTTAATCAGAACAGCTGTGTAACATGCACAGAAGTGATAGAAGTGACGTAGGTTTCTCACGTTTTACCAGAAGATGGATGTGGATCATGTGATCGGTGTAATTGTTGCTGTTATTGTGGTTCTTTTAATAAAGCTGCAGCATGATAATAACGTAGACTTACTCATACTGGAAGCAATGAAAGAGAGACGGCAGCACAAGAAAAGAAACTCTCTGCTGTTGTCTACTTCTGCTTTAAGGCCTCCATCTTGTAAATACGCCCCGACTCTGAGCAGCGACAGAACTCTACCAGTAGATATTCTGTTCCACCGTTTACATGGAACGGTTCTTCTTCTTGGTTTATATTAAAGGTTTATACTAAAGATTTAACTAAAGGTTTATACTAAAGATTTAACTAAAGGTTTAACTAAAGGTTTAACTAAAGGTTTAACTAAAGGTTTATACTAAAGGTTTATACTAAAGGTTTAACTAAAGGTTTATACTAAAGGTTTATACTAAAGGTTTATACTAAAGGCTTATAATAAAGGTTTATAGTAAAGGTTTAACTAAAGGTTTATACTAAAGGTTTATACTAAAGGTTTATACTAAAGGTTTATACTAAAGGTTTATACTAAAGGTTTATACTAAAGGTTTATACTAAAGGTTTATACTAAAGGTTTATAATAAAGGTTTATAGTAAAGGTTTATACTAAAGGCTTATAATAAAGGTTTATAGTAAAGGTTTATACTAAAGGTTTATACTAAAGGTTTATACTAAAGGTTTATAGTAAAGGTTTAACTAAAGGTTTATACTAAAGGTTTATACTAAAGGTTTATAGTAAAGGTTTAACTAAAGGTTTATACTAAAGGCTTATAATAAAGGTTTATAGTAAAGGTTTATACTAAAGGCTTATAATAAAGGTTTATAGTAAAGGTTTATACTAAAGGTTTATACTAAAGGTTTATACTAAAGGCTTATAATAAAGGTTTATAGTAAAGGTTTATACTAAAGGTTTATACTAAAGGTTTATACTAAAGGCTTATAATAAAGGTTTATAGTAAAGGTTTATACTAAAGGTTTATACTAAAGGTTTATACTAAAGGCTTATAATAAAGGTTTATAGTAAAGGTTTATACTAAAGGCTTATAATAAAGGTTTATAGTAAAGGTTTATACTAAAGGTTTATACTAAAGGTTTATACTAAAGGTTTATACTAAAGGCTTATAATAAAGGTTTATAGTAAAGGTTTAACTAAAGGTTTATACTAAAGGTTTATACTAAAGGTTTATAGTAAAGGTTTAACTAAAGGTTTATACTAAAGGCTTATAATAAAGGTTTATAGTAAAGGTTTATACTAAAGGCTTATAATAAAGGTTTATAGTAAAGGTTTATACTAAAGGTTTATACTAAAGGTTTATACTAAAGGCTTATAATAAAGGTTTATAGTAAAGGTTTAACTAAAGGTTTGACTAAAGGTTTATACTAAAGGTTTATACTAAAGGTTTATACTAAAGGTTTATACTAAAGGTTTATACTAAAGGTTTATACTAAAGGCTTATAATAAAGGTTTATAGTAAAGGTTTAACTAAAGGTTTGACTAAAGGTTTATACTAAAGGTTTATACTAAAGGCTTATAATAAAGGTTTATACTAAAGGTTTATACTAAAGGTTTATAGTAAAGGTTTAACTAAAGGTTTATACTAAAGGCTTATAATAAAGGTTTATACTAAAGGTTTATACTAAAGGTTTATACTAAAGGTTTATACTAAAGGCTTATAATAAAGGTTTATAGTAAAGGTTTAACTAAAGGTTTAACTAAAGGTTTATACTAAAGGTTTATACTAAAGGTTTATACTAAAGGTTTATAGTAAAGGTTTATACTAAAGGTTTATACTAAAGGTTTATAGTAAAGGTTTATACTAAAGGTCTATACTAAAGGTTTATAGTAAAGGTTTATACTAAAGGTTTAACTAAAGGTTTATACTAAAGGTTTAACTAAAGGTTTATACTAAAGGTTTATACTAAAGGTTTATACTAAAGGTTTAACTAAAGGTTTATACTAAAGGTTTAACTAAAGGTTTAACTAAAGGTTTATAGTAAAGGTTTATACTAAAGGTTTATACTAAAGGTTTATACTAAAGGTTTATACTAAAGGTTTATAGTAAAGGTTTATACTAAAGGTTTATACTAAAGGTTTATACTAAAGGTTTAACTAAAGGTTTATACTAAAGGTTTAACTAGAGGTTTATACTAAAGGTTTATACTAAAGGTTTAACTAAAGGTTTATACTAAAGGTTTATACTAAAGGTTTATACTAAAGGTTTAACTAAAGGTTTATACTAAAGGTTTATACTAAAGGTTTATAGTAAAGGTTTATACTAAAGGTTTATACTAAAGGTTTATAGTAAAGGTTTATACTACCCCTCTGCAACCCAATGACATCTTGGTGTTATATACATATAGTGCTTTTCTATTTTATTAGCTTTTTAAGAACCCATTCAGTGCTGCATTCCTATTGAGTTGCGCTGTCCCATGTGTGCACTGAGACTGTTAACACACATTGCAGTAGGGGACTCCTTCAGAAGTGATCAGCAGCTCGTCACATTTTGAGTTTAATTAAGTTAAACACGGATGTTGCAAGTGGTCTGTACGTGAATGCCAATAAACCACAGCCAGTTGTAAATACCCAGAAAGAGAAATAAATAGTTTGCAGCCAGTCTTGTTCATACTCCAGAATATTTGGCCTTAAGTGGTGTTCTGGCTGACACACCGGTGTGAACTCGGTATTACAACTAGAACCAGCGCCCACACTGAGCTCTTTTGCATTACCTCACCTACATGAATGTTTGTAACAAATCTAAAGGCAATCGATCCAACAGTTTTGAGATATTTTAGTAAACATATGTATTCTAAAAACAATGTCCTAGTTAGTTAATCTTATTTAAAGTTAACTAATCCAGAGAACGTTTGGCAGTTTTCACCAGAACTATGTTACTAATCCCTATTTAAACTGTTAACATTGTTTTTGTCATAATCCTGAGTAACAGGGACATGTTTGGTTTCTGAAAAACACAGTGCTCTTACTGTCATTTACCAATTCGTTTTGAATCACAGTATAATTCTCCTGTACTGGGGTGATGACATAATGAAGAGATTTCAAACCCTTCCCATTGGGGGTATGTGTAAAATATTTTTCTTCCATTTTTTAAAAAACTTTCACCTTGCCTCACCTCATCTGCATCCCTCTGATGTTTACCCTGATTGTAAAGTCAACTCCTGAGTCCCACTTGCCTGCAGAGGGGTTTCCTTTCTGCAAACAGAGCCTTCTCTGTGTCTTAAACCAGAGAGGTAAACATTCCTCTGCCCAGGCCTCAAATAAGGACCCAAATTCTTGCAGAAATAATCCAGATTCCCTCTGGGACTGCAAACCTATCCACTGTTCCAGGGTAGCTGCCTCCTTCAAGGTGGACAATCAGTGTCTTTGTGAAGCCAAGCTGATGCCAACAGGCTGAGCTCAGAGTCCACCGTGCAGCCCCTCAGTCCTGTTGTCTGTCTGCCTCGCTGTGGAAACGCTGGATTATTTCGGACAAATATCATCATCATCATCATCAGTGCAGTATTTTTATAGAGCCAAATATGTCTTTTCTCTGTGGATTATGGATGTTTAAAAGTTCAATTTTGAATGGGATTTAAAGGTCTGGATAAAACATTATCACCTCTTTGGGACTGACTGACAGCAACAAGGAATCTCCGCTAACTGAGAGGTGGGCCACAGTTATTCCTCTTTTCTGACCCAGATATAGTAGAAGTTGCCCAGTTAGGAGCCATGATTATTAGACAGTTTATATTACAACGGCTTGGAGCAAGATTGTTACCTTACAACTAAAACCATGAAAGGTTTTAGTTGTAAGGTAACAGATTTTAATGTCACAAGACTGTTTCAAAAGGTTTCCTGATTCATTTTGACCATTTAAGAAAACAAACCACCAAAGCCAGAACTATAAGACTCGATTTTACACGTAAAACAGTTAATCTGGTCCTTATGATTTTTCCCTCTCTTACCACACACTCACAGTCTGTCTATTAGGATCTGCCTTTTCAAGAAGTCTAAAGAAGAGACAAGAAAAAATGTTTTAAAAGAAAAAAATTCCTCAATCTTGTTTCCTCCGTTAGTTACTGTACAAAGTTGGTAAAAAGCTTAATTCAAGTCCTTGAGGCCAGTAAGGGAGTCAGTCATGTAATTAGGCAGGATTCAATGTTAGACCACTTAACATGCTTTATTTCAGCATTTAAAATAATTAAAAACATCTCAATTATTATACATATACAAAATAGGTACAGATCTTTGTGGTGTTTTCCCCTGTGGGTGTGTCTGTCTGCCTTGTCTCACAAACTCTTTGCTGCTGGCTCTCTTTCTGTGCATTTCTAAAATCTATGATTGCATTTTGCTTTTTGAACTTTTTTGAGAAAATTCACCCATCGCACAAGAAAACAAGGAACAAGCTAGAACAGATGTGTAGATGAAGGGTTGGAGGACAATTTGGATGACAGACAGGTGGTGGAGAGGTTCAGAACATAAGCCAAAAAACGTTTGATGAAAGATAGAGATCCACTTTTCATTTAAGCTCAAAAACAGAGCAATAATCACTGCTAGCACTACCAAGACTGGAAATAGAGGAAGTTTGTTTCATTCTGGACGAAAGAAAAAAAGTTGTATTTTCATTTTAGCACCAAGAGGGCCCTGCCGCACCAGAGTGACCTTAACAACTCATAATAGTGTAGCCATACTGTACGGCCTGGATACCTCAAACAAATAATAGCACCTAGAGCTTTAGCTGTTCCTGCTTCTGATAAAGCATCATTAATCCTTGATTACCCCACCAACCTCTACAATGACTGCAGGCTTCTTTTCAAAACAGTTTGCTTTAAAGATGGATTTCCTTGCTTTTCTGAGGTAGCCATTTTTTCCATTCAAAAAAGAGGTTTAAATCCATGTTTCTCTGCTGGTGTTTTTAATGTGACTTTTCTGGGGAAAAAAATTAAAGTGAAAAGAACAAACAAGAAAGCGACCACAACAACAAACACATCACTATAGCAACAGCATCAGTGGATGAAGGGGAGGGAGTTGACAGTGTTGTCTGGGGCAGGTGGTGGGGGTGGGTGGGCAGAACAACAGAGACAAATTGGCAGTCAGTTTCACCGTTTATTCATCAACACCTGAAACGTGGTACAAAGCAATTGGGTTCTGTCTGTTGGGACTGTCCTTTCATTCCTCTCACCACAGTGGTGTATAAAAATACAAAAGTCACCTGTGTGTGTCTGTTGGTTTCTGTGAGCTCCAGAGAGGCCTGGTTTGGCTGGATGAACAGGGGACGTCAATTTTTACACTTTACAGAAGCATATATTATATTCTTGTTGCCAGTGAAACAAAGTGTCTTCTCTATAGGATCCTTGGTGTTGGTGATGGTAAAAAAAACAAGAGTCAGAAACAAAAAAGCAGTGGTCCATAACACGACAATGCAGACTCCGCTACATCGCCGCCATCTTGTTAAAATGCAGGTTTTTGGCAAAGTGGACCATTGGAACAACGGCCAAATGGAAACTCGTAGAATTGAGAGCGAGGGGTTGAATTTTTCAGAAAAATGGCATTAGAAAAATGTTTTTGGGGTTTTTTTTTTAGAGAGAGATGACTGCTAGAAAAAATAAAACACACACACACTCACAACAACAAATTCAAGTCCAGATTTCTCTTTTTACAAGAAACAGACGGGTCCAACTTCAAGGCCGAACTCTTGGTCTGGAGCACCAACATCCATAGGAGCGATATCAATGATGGGCAGGCGAGATGTTTTTGTTGTCTTGTAGTCAATGACTGTCTTGCCCCATGTACCGGTATGTGACTAGAGAGAGAGAAGGGTAAAGGAGAGTTAGGTTCAACATTCAAAATGGCAGCTTTTGTTTCAAGCACATGAGCTACAAGACTCGCTACAGTAGCTAGAGGACACGTTTGATGTCTGAGGGATACCACCAGTGAGTGTATACGCTTGCTGAATTGTGGTGTTTTACCCTTGAGTATCTTGCTAAATGTGCATATTATTCATCTGACAGTGGTTTTGGGAAGAGTATTGACTACAGTTAGCTCACCGTGCATCCATCCTCCAGGACGCTGTAGGTGAAGCGGCTGTTGCCCTCGGCTCTGATCTCAATCTCGTTGGAGCCCTGGAGGAGCAGGGACTTCTTGAGGTTACCGGCAGCAGCATCCATGTAGGCGACGCTGTTCTTGCAGTGGTAGGTGATGTTCTGGGATGCCTCAGTGGACATGAGACGCAGGAAGGTCAGCTGGATGTTGACATCCTCCGGCTGAGAGCCCTCACTGCCATACTCAAACTGTGCAGGAAAGAGGAAGGGGAGACGTTACTGACTAAACTGCAACGGGAGAGACATGGAGGAGTAAGGGGTGAAGAGAAGTAGAATTAAGAGGGGTAGAGGAAGAAAGACCTGAGATTGGTAGTTGTCTATAAGTAGGGGTGAATCTGACTGCTGAAACTGAAAGAGAAGTTGAGCAAATTCATGGAACTGTAACGATGAGAAGGACAGGAGTAAAGGGAGATAAAAAGATGGGAGATTGCTCGGTTTGGCAGGTTAGCACATTTACCTGGAAGCCATCAGTCATAGCCTCTCCGAACCAGACGTGCTTCTTCTCCTTGATGTTCTTGCTGATATACCAGTTCTTCTTGGCGACCTCACTCTGAGTTGGAGACACACAGGTCTCTCCAGTCTCCATGTTGCAGTAGACCTTGATGGCATCCTGAGTGCAGCCCTGGTCAGGGTCAATCCAGTACTCGCCTGGAGAACAATCAATTCGGAGAGGAACAGTCAGAACTCTAGCCTGCTATTTGTCGTCCAAGATCCCAAACCTTTAAATGCCATAATGTCCTGAATGCTGTCATCTACTGCTATCCACCTCCTTTAAGACCTTTACTCACCGCTCTTCCAGTCAGGGTGGCACATCTTGAGGTCACGGCAGGTTCTGGCTGGGTTTTTGTGGGTTCCATCGGGGCTACGGATCTGCTCGATCTGCTGGCTCAGGCTCTTCAGGGTGCTGTCAACCTCCAGGTCACGGTCACGCAGAATGTTAGCGTTATCATCACGGAACATACGGAAGGGATCTGGGGCCTTCTCCTGAGGCTGGGAGATAAAGCCGAGGTCGAATCCACCACCAGGGGCACCTGGTGCTCCGGGAGGTCCAGGAGGCCCAGGAAGACCCTAACAGAAAAGTTGAAGAAGAGGAGGAGGATTATTATTATTATTTCATTGCTGGCAGAGGTGTTCCAAGAACATCACCTTTATATGATGAATGAATGTGAAAACAGACGAAAGATAAATGAACAGATAATTAGACAGTCTGACTTACAGCAGGTCCCATCTCTCCTGAGCGTCCACGAGTTCCAGGAGGTCCAGTGGGTCCAGGCAGGCCAGACATACCATCCTTACCAGCAGCACCAGCAGATCCAGCAGGGCCCTGGAAACAGCATGAACAAAACCTTGAAGTCTTTCAATGTCACAGATCCTCCAAACACTGATGCAAGGACAGCAGCAAATATGAAAAGGCAAACATCTAAAACTGCGTCAAGCACTTAAAGATTGAGTGGTGTGTTAACTCACTCTAGGTCCAGCGGGTCCTGCAGCACCAGCAGGTCCCTGCTCTCCGTTTGCTCCCTTTGTGTTAACAAACATAGATAGGAGTTAGAAATAAAATATTTCTATTGCATATATTGTTTGCATGTATGCAGGTGTGAGTGCAATGTGACATACAGGAGGTCCAGGAGGTCCCTGCATGCCAGTGAATCCTCTGTGTCCCTTCATGCCTCTCTCTCCAGCCTCTCCAGCCTCTCCCTTGTCTCCACGAGCTCCAGCAGCTCCCTGTTAAAGGGAAGAAAGTAGTGAAGCATGATATTTAGTCTTCCATTGAATGCTGTAACGTGTAGTGGTCTATTATTTTTATTTTTATTTATTCATTTATTTGTCAGGGACAAATGTAAGGAACACTGTAGCAAGTAACAATTACAAGATACATATGTGTTGCATACAAGATTTCTAGCCAGTGGCTAATTTGCAATCTCTGTCCCTGGTTAGGCTTTTCTGCAAAAATTATCATAAATCAAAAGCGTTACTAGAATTGAAACACTAAATTATGAAAATAATAATATAAAATATTCTTGTTATAGAAATACAGTAAAGAAAATGTAAAGATCTGTATGCTTCAATATATGTATATATTTTTGAATATTATGTTTTATATTTGAGTGTATATGTGTGCATGTATGTCTGCCTAAGCCTACCATACCCTCTGTCTACGTGAGTTTTCCTATCAGCATCAGTGAATGGTCTTAATGTTGTTACTTACAGCAGCGCCACGAGCTCCAGAAGGTCCAGCAGGGCCAGCAGGGCCAGCAGGTCCCTGAAACATACAAATATCAGGTTAATGTAGAGGATGGTTTTTCACCTACAGTAGAGCTTGTATCAATGGCTGACTTTCATTAAAATGTACTGAAGTATGTTTTCTTAACCCTTGTATGGTGTTCATGTTTTCATTACTCAGCCAATGTTTGCGGGTCTGGTGGACCCACCGCATAATCGGGTTTTTAAATGACAATTCCAAAGCTAGAAAAGGATTTTGTCACTCACAGTCTCTCCACGGTCACCGTTCTTTCCAGCGGGTCCGACAGGTCCGGGGGCACCAGAGGGTCCAGGGGCACCAGGGGCTCCAGCAGGGCCGCTCTCTCCACGGTCTCCCTAAAGCACAAACGCAAAATCATGTTTTACTACACTTGATTTAATATCTATATGTTATTTTAATACTCTGTCCAACCCTATGTTCAAACAAAAACAGATCATCTGCCACTGATTTTTGTCCATAGGAATTTAAGATATACAATATTTGATTAAACTGGGCACTGTCTTGGCTGTAAAATAGCTACACTTTCAGGTGCAGAAACTCTGCTCTGTTGCAGCAATATTGGTGGTCATTCACTCTGGCAACAGCTAATAATGTCTCTACCCATGTCACCAGACTTTTAACAGACACGGTTCTGATTTCATGTGCTATTCAAAGCTTTTCAGCTAGATGCAAAGCTAAACATCACTATATCCAGCAGAAGCCACTAAAGTTGGCATGTTGGTGCTTAAGGACCTTGCAGGCCGATTTAGCTATTGCTGCTTTGTTTGAGTTAAACATTTGTGGCTTTTCTCAAGTGCAATGCTTTTATAGAGGTTGGAGCTACAGACAAAGGTTACTGTTTCAGTGTAGCCTCCATTTAAACCTACCTGGTTTTAGTGGTTAACTGTACACCTCGACTGAAAATAACTTTGCACTTGATGATATCATTAGCACTCACCTTGGGTCCTGGAGCTCCATCGCGACCAGCTGCTCCTTCATTACCAGGGGATCCCTAAAACACAGAGCAGGTTGACTTATTAGTAATAACCTAGAGGGTTGCTTGTACTCAGACCAGCATACAAAAGTCAGACAAATAGTCTTAGTGCACAGGTACAATTGTTTCTTCATACCTCACGTCCAGGCTCACCAGGGGCTCCAGCCAGTCCAGGGGGTCCCATGGGTCCAGGAGGTCCGCGCTCACCACCAGGACCACCTGGTCCCTGCTTTCCTATTTCTCCCTGTAGGAGATACAGACATTGTCAGACCACCCAACATAACACCTGTTGTTTGTCTAATGGAATGATGCTTATTATTGAATATAAGTTTGTTATCTGAGGATAAACATGCTTGCTGAAACATTCCTTCCTGCCTGCTGATAGCCAGGATTAGGGTTATCCTAATGCCATGTTTGGTTCTAAACATTCTAGTGTTTCATTAGCAGTATTTTGCTTCCATTGGATCCACAGTGCAATTGCTAGTGTTTTAGAGTATGTAAAGTAAAAATATGAACTTACAGAAGGTCCAGGCAGACCAGGGAAACCTCTCTCTCCTCTCTGTCCAGGCAGACCAACAATACCACGCTGTCCAGCAATACCCTGAGGTCCAGGCAGACCAGAACTACCCTGCAGGGGGAAACAGAGAGAGACAAAGAGAAAGTGATTAGACATCAAGGTATAGGGCAGCAGAAACAGACAGAGATGAGCACCTAATCAAGGTCTGTGTATTGTTACAAAAATTGTGGAGAGGTTGTTATCAAAGGAGTCATTAAGTGGCAACCAATTATTTGGTTCTGTGATAGATTTAGATGGAAGGGCTCCTTCGACCAATATTCTAATTTGGGCTTTTGTTTAAAAGAGCACTTACAGGAGCACCTTCAGCACCAGGGCTACCCTTCTCTCCAGTAACTCCTGGGGGTCCAGCAGCTCCCATTTCACCAGTGCGACCAGCAGGTCCAGTATCACCACGATTTCCTTTGGGTCCCTCCTTGCCACCAGGTCCACTGGGTCCGGGAGGTCCAGGATTGCCCTAAGAGGGAGGGGGAGTACAACACTGCTTAAAAACATCCTAGGCATTGAGCCCTGTCAAAGGAAGATGAACTACAAATAACATTTGAGTAAAACTTACAGAGGGGCCGGGAGGTCCAACTCTGCCAGCAGCACCAGGGAAACCAGTGGCTCCCTAGGGAGGAAGAGAAAAGTCCATTAGTAGACTGTGGCTGGAAAAAATGGTTGCTTCAAGTCAGTGCAAACAATAAAAAAGTAACAATGGGTAATAAAGAATGGGTATCTCTGAACAACTGTATGAAAACATGTTTTATAGTGGATTATACACTCTATGGTCAGCTTTTACAAGAACTGCCAGTGTCTCTAGAGGCAATGTGACCTCTGACCTCTTTACTACCACTTGTGATGCTCCAGAGTGAAAAAAAGGCTGACAAGAATATAAATGTAATAAAGCAAGATAAGGACAGAGTAGAAAAGTGGTGACTTACAGGAGATCCACCGGGTCCGCGGGCTCCCTTAGGGCCAGTGTTTCCAACAGGACCCTGAAAGGACCAAAAATAGTGTCAACCAACATGGAAGAACTAGTACAAGGCAATGTACCAATAGACTCTAAATAGGAAGAATGTTTGAATTCACAAACCTGAGGTCCAGGGGCACCAGTGGGTCCAGAAGGACCAGGGAGACCAGCATCACCCTTAGCACCATTATCTCCAGCCTCTCCCTTTGCACCAGGCTGTCCATCAGCACCCTGTAATGGAATGGTGATAGATGAAGAGAGATAGCCAAATTTTTTCCAAGTATGCTCTGTGGTGAATCTTCAAGCAAAAGGAAAAGAGTTGGTGAGAGACGCTAGGACATTCATAAAAGCAGTGGCTTACAGGAGGTCCAGCGAATCCAGCGGGTCCAGGTGGCCCAGACTCTCCACGCTCACCCTATGGAAAAGGTGGGGTAAAAATAGTCAGCAAAGATTTGCAGAAGCAATTTTAGTTCAGCTAAAGAACGTAAAGCTTCATCTACAGTTCCTGACAGACAAAAAGACAGGTACTTACAGGTGCTCCGCGGGATCCAGCAGGTCCAACAGGTCCAGCAGGGCCAAGCTCTCCCTTGTCTCCAGTAGCTCCAGCAGGTCCAGGAAGTCCAATTGGTCCAGTCAAACCACGGGGACCATCCTTACCACCTGCTCCATCAGCACCCTTGGCTCCTTGGTCACCCTGGGTTATTGAATGAACAGAAGGAGTGAGGCATACAAGGAGTTAATCTAATGTAATGTGAGTAGCGTTTTGAAGGTGGCACCACATTTATTGTTCATAAATCACTCACTCTGTCACCCCTCAGTCCTGGAAGACCAGCGGCACCACGCTCACCAGGCATTCCCTGCAGTCCAGGAGGACCCTGGGCTCCGGGGGCACCGGGAGCTCCAGCATCTCCCTGAGGGAGAGGTGGGAGGGGAGGGGAACAAAAGCAAGAGGGGAAGAAAAAGTATTTGGTAATAGAAGTTACAATCAAATTGTCTCTGTCTGTAGTACGTCATGTAGTAGGTCATCAAGTTGTCTCCTGCACTTTCTCTGGGGTTACCTTAGCACCATCATTTCCAGCAGAGCCAGGGGCGCCACGGGCACCAGCAGGTCCAACAGGGCCAGGTGCACCACGCTCACCGGGGAAACCTCTGTCACCCTGAATGGGAGGGGTGGAAGAGATATATGTGTTGAAATGGAAGTGCTAGAGTCAATGATATCATGATGAGCTGACTTGGCACTGCTTTTCTATAAGGTTGTTGATATTCGGCACTAAAGGGAGGTATTTACATGAGGGGTGAAGCTTCCACCCTAAAACATAACACTATATGTCTGTGTGAGACACTTTTCAAAAGAGAAATTCAAAACTGACTTTCTCATCAATGAATTTGGTAAAGCAAGACTCTCAGTTTTTATGAAGGGCCTTTCCTCAGGTGGCCATATTGGAAACCATCAGAATTGTTTTTTAACAACGCAAGCCTAAAATGAGCCATGTTAGCTATATTGCTAAGCTCCATTTTCTTAGCATTGGCCTGTAGTTTGCTAATTTTAGCCTGGTAGCATTAACTTCAGTGTGTGTGAACCCTCTGTTGGTTCGGAAAGACCAGGCTAACTGATCTGCCTATTTCCAATCCAGTTCACTGTATCACTACATTTGGAACCAAAAATTTGCTTTTTATACTGTTCACTTTAACTACTACACTGAAATTAGTTACCGAACAACAACATATAGCTTCTTTAACTGTTTATAACATAGTTGGTAAAAAAAAATTATTAAAACAGACAACTCTACAATTATCATCCATAGCGGGAGGATGCTTGGAGCTCACTGCTGAGTAATTGCGAATATAAGGATGATGAGTGACTTACTCTAGCTCCAGCAGGTCCTGGGGTTCCAGCCTCACCGGGCAGACCCTAGGTGGACAGAGAGGCAATTAGTGCATTCATTTACAACAATTTCAGGTTTTCATTTGATCAGCTTTCAATCATATCTCAGTCAGTACCTGCTCTCCAGGCTTGCCAGACTCGCCAACGGCACCCTGGGGTCCTGGGAGACCCTGGAATCCAGGACCTCCAGCAGGTCCCTGCTCTCCTCTCTCACCAGCAGGACCCTAAACATGAGCAAGAGAAGGATTTTTTGAGCCAACCAAAAATGACCAGAAATAAGGTGATATATGGGTATGACTTGTAGTACAGAAGTATTTTGTAGAGACATCAAGCTAATGTGGAGTACTGCCAGTGAGCTGTGTTAATGTTGGCATGTGTGCGTGGTTGTGTGTGTTTCACTTACAGCAGGTCCAGCCGGGCCTTGAGCACCAACGTCACCGTCCTTTCCTGGGGCACCCTATGTAGAAAGTAGGCAAGCTTTTAGACACACTAGCTTATATGCCTAACAGGAAAACAGTAATGTACAGTATTCAGAAAGTAGCACAGTGTAGACAACTTACAGCAGGGCCAGTGGGTCCCATTACTCCTCTCTCACCAGACTTTCCAGCGTCACCCTACAGATAGGAGTAGAAAAGCACGATTGCTGTCGATGTGGAGTTTTAGTGCCCTCCTGACTAAAATAGTCATAAACATGCTGATCAGAGATAGTCTGTTGCAGTTAGGACACATTACTTACAGCAGCTCCCTTGGGTCCGGGGAATCCCATGACTCCAGGCTGGCCTCTAGCTCCAGTGGTGCCAGGAGGTCCAGGGCGGCCATCTTGTCCAGGGGCTCCCTGTTAAAAAGGATCAAATGAGGATTCATTTAAATAAACTCAAAGTGTAGGTGTTATGATGAGATGAAGATCAAGTGATACTGATCATAAACTTACAGCAGGTCCTGTCTTGCCATCAGGTCCAGGGCTGCCAGGGCTGCCAGTCATACCCTACAAGTGGAGGTCAGAGAAGGGCTCGTGCAGTGAATAATAATGTAGCTGCTGACAATTACTGTATTTGATAAGTTAATATGGAATCTCACCTTAGCTCCGGGCAAACCAGGCTCACCAGCGCGGCCAGTCTCACCAGTGGAACCTTTAGGTCCAACAACACCAGGGGCACCGCGCTCACCACTGGCACCCTATGATGTGAAAAAAAGAGGAGGAAGATGTAGACAGGAAAAGATTAGTTAAATCAAAGCTAATATGTAGTAGGCCTATCTAAGTGCTTATAGGTAAAATGGAAGTATGTATTATGTATGTGTGTGTGTGCATAACTCACTTTGGGTCCAGCAGGGCCATCAGAACCAGGGAAACCACGACCACCAGGGGCACCCTGTGGAGAGAACCAAGCACATTTTGCTTAGCTTATGAGCCATTACCACGATCCTAACATGTCCAACACTGTGATGTAAGCTCAGGTGTATTCTGCAGAGTATTCAAAAACAACTCTAGCTTAGTTATTGCTGTATTTTTTAAGTGTTCGCAAACTTCAGGTTTTTTTTTTAGAATGGTTACAAAATAATTGATACACCACAAAATGACCAAAAAACCCTTTGATGCATCATGGACGAGATTCCAGCTCAGCAGACAGTACAATATGTCAGTTACCGTAACAGTGACAGTGTTTTCAATTATATTGAAATTATGTTGGTGATGCAGCGGCATGGTGACGCAGTGGGTAGCGTAGCGCTATTGTCACATAGCAAGAAGGTCCTGGGTTCAAATCCACTTGAGGACCTGGGACTTTTCTGTGGTTAGTCTCCATGTTCTCCTCATGTCTGTCTGGCTTCCCTCCAGGTTCTCTGTCTTCCTCCCACCAAAAACATGCAGTAGAGGTGAACTGGTGACTCTAAACTGACTGTAGGTGTGAATGTGAGTGTGAATGGTTGTTTGTCTTTCTATGTGATGAACTGGTGATTTGTCCAGAGTGAACCCCGCCTCCCACCCAAAGTCAGCTGGGATAGGCTCCAGCCCCCACGACCCTACACAGGATAAGTGGTTAAGAAAATGAATGAATGAATGAATGTTGGTGTTGCATTCACAGTTGCACATTTTATAGCCTGCAGGGGGTACTAGAGAGCTTGCATAGATGATCTTGATGAGCCAGAAAGATGGTATGCTATGTGTAATTTTCATATAAGGGAAGGTGGTATTTCGACCCTTTCATTAGGATTTGGATTCATACCAGAGAAGAATATTGAATTATATTTGTACTGCATGTACGTGTTTCTTAGTTTTTTTATTCAAATGATCTGTCTGTAGCTGCACAAGAAAGAGAATAAATTAAATAATATTATAATTATACAAAGTTTCTCACTTAAAAGTGGTACAGTTACCTTTAAAAAGGAATGTTAGCAGATATTAAAAATCAATTCAAAATCTAAACTTCAAGCTTTTTTAAAATTCCTTTGGGGTGAGTATATACCACCAGGCCACTATCCCTCCTTATTACACCTCATCTTAAAGAATATTGCAGTACACAGTAATATATTATGAGAATTAGGTGGGATCCATACTCTCTCTCCAGAACCTCCACGGGCTCCCGCAATACCAGGCTCTCCTCTTGCTCCTCTCTTTCCTTCCTCACCAGCAGATCCTGGGGGTCCCTGAACTCCTGGGGCACCCTGGAGAACACACACAGATGGCATAAGAGATAGAATGTGTATTCATAAATGTGTGCATACAGCACTGACAGAGGGGAACGTTAACTCACAGCCTCTCCCTTGGCACCCGCTTCTCCCTTTGCTCCTGGGGCACCAACATCACCCTGTGGGAAAAAAAGAATATAAGAAAACATAAATAAACAAACCAACAAAAACCTATTCAACAACTACTGTCATTTAAAGAAAGAAGAGTGACACATGACTAATTAGCAATAACTGAGAAAGACCTTAACAACAAATAAATAATAAAGGAAAAAAACAACAACACAGATAGCTAACTAAAAACAAAACAGGTAGGAAACTGAAGTAACACTTTATATTTTCTTTTGATGATGTAGTTTTACTTTGGCATGTTTAGATATAAGTATTAAATGTAATCTTTTCAATTAAAGCGGACAGATAAAATAAACAAAACACTATTTTTGGCTTTTCTTAGTTTTGAAAGAGCTTTACTCACAGTGTTACCCTTGGATCCGGGGGCACCGGCAGCACCCTGAGGTCCGGGAGGTCCACGGGGTCCAGGGAATCCAGGAGCTCCAGCAACTCCAGCAGCACCCTGCAGGGGGCAGCAGCACACAGACAACACAGTTACATGGTGTTGTACTGAGTGTATGAGGCTAACGTGACTATGAAACAGCAGGCCTGGCTGCTTTGACAGTGCTTTCAGTCAGAAAGGGATTCAAACCCTCAATTCCTATATGCCTTTGATATAAATGTCTCTGGAGAGATACTCACAGGGGCTCCCTTAGCTCCAGAGGCGCCATCGCTTCCGGGGTTTCCCTGAGAGGAGAAAGAAGGAAAGAGATGTAACAACCAAGAAGCCAGGAGGCTCGTTTGAATGATGGAGCTGCCATTGCATTATCATAAAGGAGCAGCCAATGAGGAAGGGTTCTCTCATAATAATTTTGTCCTCTCTTAAAAAATGTTTGGGTCAAAGACGATTGATTCCTCTGTCTGGCATAGAAGGTTCTACTTACAGAAGGTCCAGCTGCACCAGCAGGTCCGGGGTTACCAGGCTCACCACGGGCTCCGGCGGGGCCCTCAGATCCACGAGCACCCTGAGGTCCGGCATCGCCCTAGGTAGAGGGGAAACAAAAAGTAGGATTCAGTCGGATAAGCATTTCAAACCCAGGACATGATCTATGACTTATAGAGGGATGAAAAATACCGGCTTGACAGGATAAAAGCAAAAGGAAAGTAAAGTAAAAGTGAAAATGGGAGAACAGAAGAGTTTATTTTTAGTGTCGGCCGACAGTGTGTTAAAGTAAAAAAATATTAGAAATTGATCTTGGTGGTCTTGATATTCCTGGTCATTCCTGATATAAAATGAATAAAGCACACAAAAAAAATACTGATTATTATCCATAATGTCAGTCATTCTGTCACTTACACGACTACATACCCTAAATGTACTGAAACTCAGTTCTCATTGCAAAGACTTTCTGTGGAGCTTGAATGACCTTGTATGACCCCCACCCCCAAGTGACCACTTCTGGGCCAAAGATCAAATTTAAGGTCATCTACATTAGGGGACTGCACTACAACCTCAGCAAAGAGAATTAAGTAGACAGAATGGGATAATGACCTGTGTGGTGTTATTTTGTTTGACAAAATCCATGACAGATCAAGGAAGATAAAAGATGAAAATGGAGGTTGTTGCCGTGGAGTATTACCTTGGCTCCGGGGCCACCAGGGAATCCAGGAGGTCCAGCTGGGCCAGTGGGACCCTGAGAGGAAGCAATAAGACAAAAGGATTCAGAAAAACATTGCAAATCCAGCACATCTTACAGAAACACACAAAGAATAAATCAAATGGATAGAACCTTCATTCACACGTCACTTACAGGAGGTCCAGCAGCACCAGCAGCGCCATCGTTACCACGAGCTCCCTGCAGCGCATAGACAAACATGATTGGTTCATGTGTTCATCATTGATTGATCACAGTAGATGTGTGTATGTGTGTGTGTGTGTGTGGGTGGACTCACAGCAGCTCCAGTAGCACCAGTGCGGCCTCTCTCACCAGGCAGACCACGAGGTCCCTGAGAAACAGAATGAGTCAGTCAGTTCTTCAAATTGATCGGAAGGGAGGGAACATCCAATAAGGCCACTGCACAGCCAAGATAGGAGGCTTGTTTTACTCACCATGGCACCAGGGGTTCCATTCTCACCAGGGGCTCCAGCCTCTCCCTAAACATACATCAACACACAGGCAGGTGAGCTGCAGAAAATGTACTAGCCAATTACTAGCCAACATGGCTGCCACTATGTAACACGACTGTGCCCACCAAGAATACTAATACCAAGATGTACTTAGAGGATGAACATGCTAACTTTATATGTAAAAGACAGTTTAAAAGTCATGTGGAGTACTAGTCAGATCTTTACACCTTTATGATGGAAAATCAAGTTGAAAATGAAAAGCTTCTGCCAGTTGTATCAAGGGAAATGTAGAAGTTTTAGTTTTAGCCATTTTTCTAAACTGAAAATCAGTTCTTTTGCTGCTTCTATTTTTGTCATTCTTTCCTCTTTTGTCTTTATTTTTGTCATTCACTCAAAAATATATCTCAAACATTACTAAAGTGTGATTTTACTAACTTAAGTTGCACAGTAATGCTATGACAAGTACTTCTACTTAACTACTAGCAGTGTTACTGCTATCACCACTGGTATTAGCCCTGTTGTTACAGCTAATACTTCTATGAGTACTGCCACTGCTACTTTCACAAGTGCTGCTATCATCACTATGGTTGCTAAATGTAATATCAGTGCATCTCATGCTGCTCCTTTTACAATTACTCCTGCTACTTCTACTATTTTGGTGTCAAAAATGGACATTTTACCAGACTCATTTGAAAGAGGAACAGTCACCTTAGGGCCAGCAGGGCCACTGTCACCCTTGGCACCATCCAGACCACTGAATCCCTACAGAGAAAGAGAAACGTACAGATGAAGTCCACAGTTTGGACTGATATGCTGATTTGCTGACTAAGAGATGTAAGCTCTGACTCACTCTGTGTCCCTTGATGCCGGGCAGACCAGGGGTTCCTGGGAAACCACGAGCTCCCTTAGGGAAAGATGAATGATAGAGGCCATTATTTATTATGATAGCTCTGCTTTTGTTTAAGATTACACTAAGAATTACAACACCATGGAAATTTACCTGGGGGCCAGATGGTCCACGCTCACCACCACGACCAGGTTTGCCAGACTCACCCTGAGGGAAAGAGAGGGAGAGAGAAGGGGATGAGTGGATAATCATTAATCTGAACGAAGATATAAATGGTGCATAAGAGCAAATCCAGTTGACTCACATCCTCTCCGTTCTTTCCAGGAGGGCCGGCAGGGCCACGGGGACCCATGGCACCCTGTGGGAAGAGACATACACCAGGTGAAAATGAGGACAGACTACCAATGAGCAATGTAGTCCATGTTCCTGATACTTACAGCAGGTCCAGCCTCTCCAGGCTCACCAGGGGGGCCAGTGAATCCCTGAGGTCCCTGTAGAGGGAAACACCAAAAACATCATTGATATGACACCTACACCACCAACACTGAACACAAATGTTTTCTTCACTCTCTACTCCATGTACATTCACCCTTTTGTCAAGTTACTGGATTAATATGCACATGCATATATGAGAAACTTCACTGAGGGGGGGGCACAGCTATCTGTCTGTGAGCCAGTGGGGTAAGTTTGTTTCATGGATGCAGTTGGCTCACTTGGGTGGGAACAGTAGCAGAAATGTAAATCTAACAATCTATATGTGGCAGAATTCTCTTTCAATGAGGTGTGATGTTATTCATTTGGGTATATGTCACAGTTAGCTTCATCTACATTCACAGATCTGCTCTGCCCAGCTGCACTGATCAGTCGTTAGGGTTTTGATCCAGCCTGGAGAGATTTCTTTGATTTTATTTATAATTGTGATGAATCTCAAAGCTAACCCACTTGTTTAAATGTTTGATTAATCCTTCCTGGGGCTGACAATTAGAATTTTAGTGAGACGTATATTTGCATAATGCTCAGAAGGGGCTGTCAGAATATTATTTTGGTTTAGGCTAACATACGTATCAAACCTTTGAGATTTGAATGTGTTTGAACAGAAAGCGATGCAAATTTTCACCTTTCTTCATTTGTGAAAATCAGTCATTCTACCAACTGTACAGATATGAGCTGCTAGCTAGTTAAGCTAGTAGTGCTTTGTGTTCAGTTCAGCCTCTGAATGAAGTCAGAACTTGCCTGTATGTGTTAGAAGCATATTCATAAAGCCATAGGATGCAGGTGAATTCTTTTGTTTGAATATTTTCAACACATCTGTGTCTTCCTGCTCCAGACACAATAACTTCCTAGTTTTCATCAGATTATTAACTCTAGTGCATAGAAGAGTTTCATGCCAACTGGGCAATAAGTAGTGATGTCAACATGTTATCATTGCCCTCTCCTCCTCTATCCTCTCAGTTTGAGCTTTAAAACATTTTGATTTGATGAAGGAGAAGGTAGTGTACTTACGCTAGCACCAGGAGCTCCAGGGGGGCCACGGGGTCCCATTGGGCCCTATCAATCAAACAGAGAAAAGGTCAGGCACTGCATAACTATGACTGACAGTGAAATGAAATGAAGTGTGCAGGTCTATGTGTCCTACCATGGGTCCAGGCACAGGCATGGCAGGGGACTTGTCATCGTAGCCACCAGACATCTGAGGGGAGAAGTTCTGGAAAAAGCAAACAGATATGAATATTCCAGTACACCTGTCATGTCATATTTAGACTGGAAATGTGAAATAGCTTTCAATTAGGTTTTCAGAACAAGCTCAAGGCCAATTTCTCTTCCTCATAATATGTATGCAGTCAGGACTTAAACATACACATCTGTCCCACAATATATGATGATAGATTTTGGGGCATCTCAGCCAAAATATCCGGCCTCAAACCTTGAAAATTGAGATTCATACAGAAGCAAAAGAATCAATCTCATGTTATATAGTCAGCCCTACTCCAGTTGCTTCTGACACCTGTAAGTACTTCCTGTTTCCTTCTTTGCTCTACCACTCATTTAATGGAGATTAACAGTTTGGTTCCATTCACTTCTCTGGCCACCAAAACCATCTCATGACCTTTGACCTCACCTCTCACATGATGTAGGATCTACTGAGCTCTTTGGATGCTACTGCTGTTATTTTACCACACCATGAGACACACTGCATGGGATGAAAATATCAAATCTGAAGTGAGGGAATCTACACTGACACCAGCTTTAGTCTGTGTTTAGCTTAGCATGGCTAATTGGATGGACATCTGATATGCTGTGGTCAGTTACAATTGTCAGATATACATAGCATGCTATCATATGGGAATATTGTTTTAGTATATTGATATAACATGGGAACTAAAGCACAGCATGGCATTGACACATATTAGCCTAGCCTGGTGAATTAGAATGTGCGTCAATGTTAAATTCTACATTAAAATGCAAAAATGTACATGAAATATTAGCTCAGTATCCTAAACTAGAATGTGTGAATGTCATTACATTGTACAAAATCAAGAGAGACAAGGTAAAATAAATGATAGCATGCTAAATGAGATTCCAATACTAATAGCTGCAGAGAAGTAGCATGTTAGTAAATAATAGGTTTTACATACGTATGGTAAATTAGATTGGGATATGTCAAGTTAGCTTAGCCTAAAGAATTAGCATGTGAGACTGTGGTAAATTCCACATAAGAATGCACAAGTAGTCTGGGAATGTTAGCACAGTATTCAGAAGTTCAGTTAGAGCCAGTGAGATTGGTTTGGATTAGTTCTATAGATTGTTAGCATGGTAAATCTATCTGTTGTACAACAAACTACGTTAATCAACTAATTGATTAGACAAGCATCCAGAACATCTCTGCTTATCCTCCCTGAGCATCTACCATAATGAACTTCTTACCTTCTGACCCCCGAATTAAAGCCAAACTCAGTAAATTTCACATTAAATTAGCCAATTGAAGCCCAAACTGGATTCTGTGGGAAACCATCAAGCTCTGAACAATGGAGTCTTGGTTGTGTAGGTACAGTTTCCTAGCTCTTCCTGCTGTGTCCACACCCAACATGCTCCTATTGATTTTTAATGGTCCATTTACATCTAATGCACAAAATAATTCATTTGCAAACATTTGGAAATCTGTAGCATCCCTAACAGAAGTACTGTGGTGCTCATGTGGTGTAGAATGCAAACCACTACAGAAACAAAAAGGAATTATGGGTAGTGGAATATGAGTGCTGGGAAGCCCAAAGTACAAAACTGAGTTGGGACCGATGGGATTGTTTTGTGTTTTGAATTAACTGACCAATAGAAGAAGTTACAAATACTGACATTATCACTCGTGATGCCACGACTTTCTTCAATCAATAAAATGCCTGCATGTTTCATGTGACTTTGTTTCCAGCCCTGATTGGCTTAGAACTGCTCAATTTAGGGCTAAGAAAGTCAATTGGAGATAAAATAAAGAAAAGAAAATTAACAACTTACTCCACCAAGGCCGGGGGGTCCAGGAGGTCCGGGAGGTCCAGGCAGTCCAGGCTGTCCGGGGATACCATCGTTACCAGGGGGACCAGGAAGACCCTGTGATAGGGGGAGAGAAGGACAGAAAGAAAGGGTCAGAATCCCTTGAAAGTTAATGCTAACACTCCCATAGACCAGTCACCTGTTATACCATCAGAATAGAGCCTTGTGTATAATGTCTGTTTTGTTTTGACAGGCTCACTGGCTCCACATGATAATGAAAGCAACACCTGGAGGAGATGAAGGACTGGAAGTGGTCATGTGACATCAGACATCACATGACCCTTTTATAGGTAATTACCACTTCTGTAGGGAATTGTATAGTGATCTCAAAATAAATTCAAAATAAATTATTCTAATAAATTCCACACTATCAATAATGTAATCGATAAAGTGGAATAATTATTACCCAAAATTCAACTTATAATGTACTATAATATAATTATAAGTACGCTCCTCAACTCAGCTAAAGGTGAGCCGACCTGCCAAAATAAAACACCCAAATCTACTCTGAGCTAAATATAAAATTAACATGATTAAATAAGCAAATCAATCAATCAATCAATCAATAACACCACCACTGCAAAAGTAACTCCAAATATAGAGATTTTATAGCGATACAAAATGTCCCATAGCTTAGATAAAGCCACATTTAACTTTTGGAGAATATAATACATTTTGTTAACATAAAATCAAAGCTTTCTTTATAGAAAATTAAGCCTTCACACTTTAACCGCTTGAACAAACAGAGTTTCTAAGAACCATTTCCTCTTCCTATCCTGTTCAGTCATCAACCTCAGTCTGCATGTTTCAGCCTGTTTTAACGCACTGATTATTTTACTGCTGTCTGTAAATGATGAACCCTGTAAAAGTGATTCTGGTGTTTCTTAATGATTTCAGAAACCAAAACATGGTCACAAAAGAGTACAAGTAAAACCTTTAAATCCTGTTTTAAGGGACTATATGTATTTTTTCTGACACTTTTACCTCATTATATCTGATGGCTGTAGTCTAAATGCAAAAAAAGAGTCTAAATACATATTCTATCATTAAACATCATATTGGTGTCACAGTTGGAACCAGTTGCTGTTTACACAGTCGTCCATGAATTATTTGAGTGCTTTTACTTCAGACTTTAATTTTAAGTAAGACAATCAGGATATTGAATGCTGGACAGGACTAAAGGATCTGAACCATTTTTCCACATGTGCCTGAGATGAAACATCTAAGGGCATCATGCTTTTATCAGCACAGCTGTTTCAACTCTATTATAAACACAAAAGAATCTGCTCAGAGGGCCAGACTGTGAACGCACCACGTGGCCCTCAGCTGACCAGAAAAGAGAAGATCGATAAGTGCATCATAGGAGGAAGAGAGCATAAACCTACCCTGTCTCCCTTGGGTCCACGCTCTCCCTTGGGTCCCTGTGGGTGAGAAAAAAAAGATTGTCTCAATGTATGATAAAACTAAAGCATATAATTAATTTATCAACATTTGAATCACATGATTATTGATGTATCAGATCTGATCAATTTAGACATTATAAAGGGATCATATGACCCAGTCAACCATCCATTTATAATAAGTAATCAATATTGCAATCAGTAGTTACATCAAACTGATCAAGTCTCATAGTTTTATTGTGTAAATGTGATAATGATCAATATATTTTATGTAGAGAGCATCCAATCAAGTTTGTTTGTTTATGGATAAACAGTTGAAAAATTATCAATATTTACCTCAACCTCAGACTCTGGGTAGTCTGCAGAGGACACACACACACACACACACACACACAGACACACACACACACACACACACACACACACACACACAAACACCATGAATGATTTTACAAAAACCCTCCTTTAGTAATTTTGAGTTAAAGAGATGAAGCAACAAATCATGAAATGAGCAGAGAAGGAGGAAATATGTGCGATGCTGGGGTGGGGTGGGGGTGTATTTAGTTATATTGGAGAAGCCCTATTGTGAAAGAAAAGGTGGGAGAGGAGAAGGGAAGGAAAATGCTGTAAAAAGACAAAGAAAGAAAGAAAGAAAGAAAGAAAGAAAGCCTACCTTCGGGGCAGATGGGGCAGCACTCATCGTGGGGGATGATTGGGTTGGGGCAGTCCGTTGTGTCCTCGCAGATGACCTCATCGCACATCACCGTGCCGTTGTCGCACACACAGATCTGGCATGGCTCCGGCTTCCACACATCCCGGTCCGCAAACACCTGGCCGTCCAGGGTGCAGCTTCCGCCTGTGCCTGATGGGGGCAACACAAGACAGAGAGGTGAGATACCTGAGGACACGCACACACATCCAACATGGAAACTGATTATTTGCAAAAATTAACATAGTTAGCCTATGAATATAAAATGCATTCATCAGCATTAAAACACCCTCATATAAACATACTCAGCTGTTTAATATATATAATCATCCCCTAAATCTATAGTATAATTTTCATATATTTTATAACAGTGTTGGTGTATATTTATTGTTTTGCGGATCACACTAAGCATTAAAGGAAAGTGGAAAGTTAAAATGGAAAAATTAAAAGTTAAAAGTCACAAGACTCAAAAATTATGACCAGGAACAGATGATATGGAAAAACCATCAAACATCAAGCTAAAGATGAGGATGTAGAGGTGTGAGCTGGATGGTGGTCTGGGAAGAGGAAGGAGACAGGCTGAGGTGACACAGAGGTGCTGCGATCAGGACGTCACGTCACCATTACGTATGGATTACGTCTGATTTAATAGAACATCAATCAAAACTGATCATCTTCTCCAACCCAAAGTCACATTTTCCAACTTAAGCCACCTCACCGCTGCTGCTGTGGACATGTCAGCTAAACTGAACCGTGAGTCCAGTCTCCTTTTAGTGTGGATGTATTTCCCAGCATGCCAGATCGCTGAGCTCAGAGGGAGAAGGAGCACTGCAGACTGTCGGCTTGGCAACAGCAGCTGGAAACATCCCGCATGTGTTTGTAATTAGAGGAAGCAAGGAGGTGGAAAAAGAAGAGGAGGAGGAGGAGGAAAAAAGAGGCGGTCTGGAGGACGTGGCGGCCAGATGTGTCTGCAGGTGTGGAGAGGAGAGGGGCCTCTGGATGGCGCTGTGAGACCATCCAGAGGATGCAACCAGAACTACAGATAGACAGGCAGACAGACAGCCCAGATCTTTCCCGTCAAGAGAAACATCTGGAAAAATTGAATTTCAGCTCCTTGGTTCTGGTTTCCAGTTCTGAGCTGGCTGGAGGACAACGCTCTGTTACAGAGCTTACAGAGGAAGCTTTCTAAGGTTGCAGAGTCGGACGTTTCCAGAAGACAAGACTATGCCTGCTCATCTCCCCCTCTCTCTCTGTTTTCTCCCTCTGTGACTCTCCCTCGCTCACCTGGCCAACTCAACTCTTGGCTTCAGGCTATGAATCACTGCCCCATCAATCAGGCCAATGAAAAACTTTCCTTATCTGCATCATGTGTCCTGGAAGCTGGGAACTCTTTGCTGCCGACATCGCAAAAAGCACATTTTTACTCCTCCAATCTTACATTATTGTAGATTTTACCACCATTTCAGGCTGAGATTACCATATGTGAGGGTGGGGTGTGTACTTAAGGGCGTCAAACATATAAAATGCCATGGCAGGATCAGGCTTTTCATGTCAAAATACTCCATCTTTTTGCTTTTAAATGTGATAAAACACACATTTTTGCTATTCTCTGTTAGAGACCCTCACCTGGAGGAAAGCTTGGGAAACCTGCAGCAACTCGCTCTGCATGCATGGGGGAGGTGGGGAGAGAGACACCCAGACAAACACAAAGACGTGGAGAGAGGGGGAGAGAGGCCTTCTTGAGATGCCCAATGTAGAACACACACTCTATACTGTACAAGCTGCACAAGCTCATCTATCTATATATCTATCTATCATCTATCTATCTATCTATCTAGAGACAAAAGAGCATCAGGCATCAAAGTTCCTATTTCTTGTTGAAACTTTTCCCCTCCTTCTCTTCTCTGTCTAAGATCTCAGCAGCCGTCCACCCACGTAGAGAAAATCCACTTTCAAAAAACAGGGGTAAAAAAAAGAGTTGAGAGGCTCCAGTAAAGTGTGATGAAACTTACGGTCGTCCTCGCCCTGCGCTCTGACCAGGAGCACCGCTGTGCTGAGCAGCAGCGCCAGTCGCAAATCCACAAAGCTGAACATGTCTTAGAGGCCACTAGACATGTAGACTCTTTGAGGCAAGAGGAAAAAAGTCGGGGATGTTTTCTTAATCTGCTACACTCCAATCATACACGGGTGTTTGGGGCAGGGTCCGCTTGTCTGTTCACAGTCCTCCTGACCCCAGCAGAAAACTCCCTACTGCCTACACTCACTTTCCACCAGGGTTTTTATATGGGAGCCTGAAGAACTGGGAGGTGCTGGGGACTGGACGGACTGCGACGCACCCTCATTACCCAGCTGCTGCTGCTCACGTTTAGGGAAGACAGAAGAATGGACCCCTCCTTCAAAGAAAGAAAAAAAAAGAAGAGAAGAGAGGAAAGAAGAAGAAAAATTAGCAGGTCCCTCCTTCCATAATTCCACAGCAGAAGGGTTGGAGTTTAGAACGAGGAGGAGGAAATCTGATCCTGAGGAGCATTAGAGGGTCGAAGGAGGATCTCCTCCTCCAGCAGTCAAGGGTTTAATCCAGATTTTATTCCTGGTTTTGGTCTACTTCCTGAAACACTTCATTTCATTTGAACTGTAGACTGCTTTTGGTAGTCTGGCTCCTGATTCAGGTTTTCAGAGCCATTCTAGGTCTATTTAAGGTTTAGCACAGTTCCAGTCCAGGTTTGGTGTGTTCAGCTTGTTCTAAATGAATCTTTGCTTGTCATGGCTGTTTTAGTTCTCCAGTGTTTTTATGGTTTTGCTGTCAGACTGTTAACTTGGGCAGAAAAGGCTCATCTCAGCTGAGGAAAACCTCATTGTTTTGTGGATTTGTTAATGTGGATTGAAATGAGTTAGCTTCGTTTCCATCTGTCATCTTCATGTGGCTGTGGCTCAGTGGTAGAGCTGTCGTCCACTTATCAGAAGGTCGGTGGTTCGATCCCCAGCCTGAAGTGTCCTTGATCAAGATACTGAACCCCAGATTGCTCCCAGTATCTGTTCCATTGGTGTGTGAGTGTTTGTGTGAATGGTTACTGCTCCTAATGACCAGGTGGAGCCTTGCATGGTACGAATGTCACCACTGTATGAATGTTGGTGTGAATGGATGAATGTTGGTGTGAATGGGTGAATGTTGGTGTGAATGGGTGAATGTTGGTGTGAATGGATGAATGTTGGTGTGAATGGGTGAATGTTGGTGTGAATGGATGAATGTTGGTGTGAATGGGTGAATGTTGGTGTGAATGGGTGAATGTTGGTGTGAATGGATGAATGTTGGTGTGAATGGGTGAATGTTGGTGTGAATGGATGAATGTTGGTGTGAATGGATGAATGTTGGTGTGAATGGGTGAATGCAGGCTGGTGTTGTAAAGCTTTGATTGGCCAGTCAGACTAGAAAAGTCCTATAGAAGTATAGTTTATTAACCATCTTGCACCAAAACTCAAACTTTGGAGAGTTTAAGGGTGAAGCACATTTTAACCTACAACAATTAGTTTTTTTGTGTCCACTTCAGGGCAATACATTGACATAGGATAAGCTGTCAAGTTGTTAGCTAACGGTTGCTTATTTACACTTGGCAGATCTTTTCTCGTAATTACGAGATAAGATGTCAATAAAGATCTTGTAATTACGAGAAAAGATCTCGTAATTATCAGAAAATATGTCACAGTTGTTGATCATCCTGTCAGTGGCTGTATCATAACACAGTAATGATGGCCTATCACATGTAATCCGCTTTTCTTTCCTTCTCAGTATGAGACACTGGGATTCATTAATGATCCTTAAAAATGAGAATGGTGTTATTATGAGTGTGTCAACACTGCCCAGGCGTCTCAAATTGCTGGATTGTTCAGGCGGATCAGCCAGTTTGATGCGCTGGAAGTCGCTCTTTTCCTGCATTTCCGTTACCATAGTAATGACGCCAAGTTGAACAGTATGACACAAAGCACAGTCGTGAACAGACAGCAAACAATGTTATGCCGACTAGAAATGAAAAGACCATTATCCTCCACATTATATCAAGCTAATAAAGATGAATATTTATGTTCCGTGGCCATGCAGTGGTCCTACTGAGCAACAGTGTGGCACAAAGGACTGTTCAGGATCTTATAATTAAGAGATCTTTTTTCGTAATTATGATGGTGACACTTAATAATTTAAGTGTCACTGGGTTGTACTTCAGACACAACTCAGATCCTGATCAGTGACTCATCAACAGCGACTAGAAAGACAACTGCACTTTTATGCTCAAGCATGTTGTTGATGATGCCAGTAAGTGAGCTACACCACCTGGTCATGTGACCTAACCCAGGGTGGGCTTGCATGTATCAGGTATTGGAGCCAAATAATGTTCAGTTGATTATCCCAGCAGTGCAGTTCATTCTCTTTTAAGAGTGCTCTACCAATTAAACTGTCTGACTCACAATGATCATTTTAAGTTTTTTTTAAAATCATGCACATCTTTTTATTCTGCTGCCTACATTACCCACAATATAGCTCAAGAGATTCAGGTGTGTTATGACAGCAGCAGCTACTCTCTGTAGTCATAAAAGGCTTTGCTAAATTACAAGAAACCTTCTGCACAAAAGGGACATTTTGATGTTCATGTTCATTCTCTGAGCAGCATGCTCAGTAAATGTCATATTTGTGAATGTTTCAACCATGAATAACCACAGAAAATGGTATTTGATTTTTTTTCTTATGTCAGCAGGTAAATTTGTCAAAGTCGACAGTTTGTCTTTAAAATGCTGAGGCTCTTCATCTGGGGAACAAGAATATGACAAACCTCTCAACATTTTGAGATACTAATGAAAACCATGCCATCAAATTCAGGCTTCAAACTCAGCAGGGGATAACATTTTCCCAATGAAAAGAATTTTCTATGGATTATATTGAGGTCCTGCTCCTGTAGAGACACACTGCAGTTTGTAAAGTTTAATCAGTCAGTGCTGTGAATACATTTAGCTTAGATACCTCAGTAGCATTCATTATTAAATGAGTACGTTTATATTTTACATACTAATTTATAACCCAGGATCCAAGAATCAGAGCACCAGTCATTGAGTTTGGAAAGAATGATCCCTGTAGATCAGCTCACTGGTCTATCATGATGCTTAAGCAGATAATTCGGCCTTTAAGTTGAACACATGCTAAAAATAAACATGTTATATGTGGATGATGAAAGCTGCAGTTCACCTGCAGATACAAGCAAAAGATGCATGTATGTGCTTATACAACACCAGAACCAGAGGGGCTGTCCCCAACCTTATTGTAATAAAGTTTCTTATAAGGGAATCAGATTTTGGGCTGAGGCTGCAGTCGGCTGTAACTGCCTCTGTTTTGAAAGAGCTGCACAATTGTAGGGTTTGCAGACATTATGATTGTTATTGGCTCTAAATAATAAAAGCCTAAATGTGGCTGCAGTTTTAGTCCAAATAAAGGTTTATATGTGAGATTCTCTGGTTTCCCCCTGCAGAGGACAGTGTGCAGCGTCGGCCCGGCTGCAGGTGAGCTGTAATTAAGCAGCGAGCAGACATTATGGGACAGAAGAGCCGCAGGGAGAAGAAGAGCAGCAGCTTTCTGCCATCTGATCCAACAGCAGCAGACACGTTGCACACTCTGAAGCCGGCCAAGCAAGCCTCTAATTCACTCCTCCCCTCTCTCTGCCTCTCTTTCTCTCACACACACACTGCAGACACCTTCACATTATCCATGTGTCTGCCTGTTCCTTTTTTTTACAGGGAGGAAGATGGAATGCAGTCTGTCTTTCCGGAAGAAAGAGAGGCAGAAAAGAAGAAGAAAGCGAGGAAAGCGCCATCTCATCATTGCCCGGGTCAACTTCAGCTCTGATTGGATCCTCAGACATCACAAACCAACACACTGTTATTCAACAGTATATTCATTATGTGGCATTATCAGCAAACTGTGTGTAATCTACAGTATGCCCACTGGAAGTAAGCTGTCTTCCTTTATACATCACAATGACTTTAGTGAAAAGTCAGGGTTAAGGGTTACAAAAAGTTTTTAAAGTCCTATTTGTGGACAAGCAAACTTCAAAATAGCTCAACATGCAAAAACAAAACAAACACAAAATCCACTATTATAAGCCTGTTGTATGTTTCAATTCATTCCACTGTGTTTGAACTCACATACATGTACCGTATACTCCAGTATGCACCACATACTGCCAATTAAACACACAGGTACTGTAGGTATGTCATTACCAGCAGACCATTCACACTGAACACAATATTTTATTCTCTGCATCACACGACTGTATCCATCATAATGTTACCAATCTTAATGCATCCATTCAATAGCATATGAAAATTGTGAAACAAACAGCACTCACCTATGATGTCATTGCACCTTAAAGCAATAATAATAGTATGACCCTCATAACAGGAGTTATTGGCCATGAAAACCTGCCCCTAGAATCTGGAATCACATTGGTATCATTATTAGTTTGATTCAAGACAAACATGGTGGTTTTCTTATGGATGTAGCTCAAAATCTGATGATTTCTTCCTTGACACATGCCCCACCATCCCACCCAGTTTCATTGTAATCCATCTAGTAGTTTATGTGAAATAAACAAAAACATTTGAAAAAAGCTGCATCTTGTAATGTTTATAAAAGTAGAAAAAAATTCTTGCACCCGCCCCTTTATCTGGATCCACTCCAATATTTATTTGCTTCTTCTCTGCCACATGTCCAGCCCAGACAGAGAAACCAACAGCGCCAGAAACATGACGTGTATGTGCAGTGAGCTCATGCCACATGTCAAATATTCTGGCTAATAATTAGGTTGGCTATATATCCCCCTATTTCTTGCATACGAAAAATACACAAACTATGCAGCTAAAATACACACATATTCAATTCTATGTCATACCTGAGTGTGAAAGGAGTTGATGGTGATAAGAAGGGAATTATTATATATAATCTCAGTGTAAAACAATATAAACAGAAGGCTGATGATGTCATCATTTAGATAATAAAATTAGTAGTTTTTTTTATGAATAAGCAGTTTTGGACTAAACCATCTCAGCAACATGAAACTGTGATATAATTTATCTTCTCTTGTTTGGATGTCAGTGTAGCCATCAGTCCCAGAATAGTGCATGTTTATTTGCATACATGGTACTGACATACATACGTACATCCAGTCTGCACTGAAGGTGAGAAAAAGACTGGGAATAAACTGTGAAGTTTGTTTCACTTCTACCTGGTAATATATCTCTATACCTGACACCTTGATGTCAACACACTCACACACACACACACACACATACACACACACACATGCGATGACATCATCACTGACCAACATGGGCCGCCACTCCGCAGAGAAATGGCCACATAATGGACGTGAAAAGGAACAGCAATACCGATCATTGACCGGTGACTCCCATCCTCAAACATGCCATACCTGTTGCTTATGAGTGTGTGTGCAGATTACAGTCATTAGGATGCTTTGAATATTTTCTCATGCTAACACAGCATCTCATCCATCCCCTCCCTCACAGCTTTCTGGGGAGCTGCAAGTTAAAAGTGTTTTTCCTTTAGACCCCATATTAAGACTTCTGTTTCTGTTAGTAATATGACCATCCCTGGTGACAGACTGATAAGTGGCTGGGTGCCAAAGTATAGCGCTGCTGAATAATGTTCATGTTAGGTTCCTTAGCTGAACCTAGAACCTAGAAGTATGATGTTTGGTTCATGTCAAGATCTGCAAAATAGCCTCTTGGTTCCAATGACTTAAATCCAACAAGCCATTTTGAATTTAGCACCATTTTTTTTAGATTTACGGATGGTGAATTTTAAACCTCCTGCTCTGTTTGCTTCATAGATCTTCTTCACACATCATTTACTGCGAAAGAACGTAGAATTAGTGGGTATCAGTTGAAGACAGAAGACTCAACCACACCATCAGTTCAAATTTCTAATGTTCTATTTGAGGAAAAACTACAAAGTTCCTCGTAGTTCAGTCCAGCTTCATATGATTCAGCTCAGCTTATAAAACAACAAAACAAAAAACTTCCTGGTTTTCACTTTAATTTCAGGTTAGTTATTCAATGAAAATATTCACATTCAGGATATCTAGGATATATATTGAACAACAGTAGAAAGACATTTTTTTATGTCATGCCATCCTGTCCATATTAAATATCAAAGGTAAATTCTGGTTCACATCTTTATTCACCCTTTAGCCAAACAGAAAAATCATTTTTGTGCAGATTAGTGGTTTTTGTCTCAGTGTTTACAAGTCAGAAAGTGTGGATGGTGAGACAGAGAACAACAATAGTCACTACCGTGCGTGTCTACCTCCAGCATTTATCACTACTTTACACCTCCTGAATGGATAAGATGTTATTCTGGACTTGTAGGATGACATCATTCTTCCTGCAGAGCTGTGACAAGTTGTTCATGTGTTGCTGGAGCAGGATCTCTCTCTCTCTCACCTGGTGATCCTGAACGCCCCACAGATGCTCTATTGGGGTGAGATCTGGTGAATATGCTGGCCAAGGAAGGAGAGCGACGTTGTTCTGGTCCAGGTAGGCTACTCCTGACAGACATGAGCCACATGTGGTCTGGCATTGTCATGCGTGAAGGTGATGCCTGATTGCTGTATCCTGGGAATGACATGTGGACCTAGAACCGTATTTCGGAGACAGATGGCTGTGAATGTGGACAAGTTCTGACCGTCATCCATTAGCAGTGCCCCCCCACATTATGACACCACCACCAAAACGGTCCTCTTCCTGGACGTATGCAGCAGGATAGCGTTCCCCGCGGCGATGGTACAAACGCCAACGACCACCAGCTGTGTACAACTTAAATCTGGACTTGTCACTAAATGTGATCTCCGTCCACTTTGCAATGAGCCATAACATCTGTAACATCTGTGCTGCACGTGTCTGCAGAGTTCAGACCATAGAATCCCAACTGCCCGTTCATTTAAGCTTTTTCAGGAATCGTGACATCATCAGTTGTTTCAGTAGGACATTAATTAGACCCGGAAAATTAACGCATTGACCAGGTCTTTCCAATCATGCGGAAAAAAATCTCACCAACATCATCGTTTACTCTGAAATGCACCAATGACTGTTATTTCTATGTTATGACTAAATGATGGTTATTCATGATTTAACGTGTTTTGGTTGTGGGTATTTAAAAAAGTCTATTCAGTGAATCACGTTTGTTTGTTTCAGTAGATTAGGGCTGGTGAATAGAAATGACAGGGTTTTTTAAATTATGCATTTCCACTGCATTTCTCAGTATATATAGCAATAAAACTGAAAGCAGGTATTTACAACAACAGTTCAGTTCACTTATCTCACAAACACAAATTCCCAAAAGAGGAGATGCAAAAAAGGACAATTGTCACCTGGCTTTTGCCGACTCACTGTCACTGTGGTGAGGGATAATTAAGCAGCTGCCATGTCTGAGGTGTAAATGGTGAGTTTTTCTATCATATTCATTGTTAGCATACCTCACATGGAAGGAAAGAAGTAGACAATGACATCTATATTAACTTACACGGAAGGCAAAAGTTGCCACACTGGTGACTTGAGGGAAGCAGGAGGATTTTCTAGTTCTCCATCATCTCCGACTCTGACCATCGTGTCATGTTGAAAACTGCAGCTGCAGACTACAAAGAAAAAAACAGCGGAATAATCCTCAATCCTGCCTGTGATTTCATTTTGATCGATTTTCAATTCCGAAACAAAATCATGACATCCCTAGTATGTAGGTCACACACCCATTGGCAGCACCCCGACACAAATTCACTTGCCTAAAACAGAATAAAATAGTGTAATAGTAAGAGGAGACATTATTCTTCGCTGGATGTCATTACCTGGCCTTTGCAGGCGGATAGAGAGAGATTGATTAAGAATCTGTTGAATCTGGCATCTGTTTTGTCAGAAATGCGTGAGTGTGGCTGGAAAACGCACCTGAAACACTTTCTATGTATATGCGCCCTTATACAATCAGGACCACTTTAGTCAAAAATAGTAAAGTTTATTGGTATGCAGTAACTTATATTTGGCGGTATGACTTAGGGCTGCCGCGACTAGCCGACATAATCAACGTAATCGAAACTGCAAATGCGTCAACGTCAATTTTTGAAGTCAAAGTGGCTCTTCATACATGGTGAAGCTGTTTTTCCTATGTTTTTTCCTGCAACACTACTACGTACTTGGTACATCATGACGTCAAGTCATTTTTTGGCTCCCGTCATTGGTTGGCTGAGCTGCTCCACGGACTGTGAAAATGGCGGCAGACTGTTCAAACTAGTTTCTCACAACCAAAGGCTTCAAAACTATGGGAGTACTTCCAATTAAGAGAAAACAAGAAATTTGTTTTTGTGCAACATTTGTCAAAAAAGTGACCTCAAAAATTGAATGTTTACTCAGATTTTTTGGGGGAAAGTTAATTGTTTAGATTCATCGATTAATCGATAAAATAGTCAATAAATTAATCGATAGAAAAATAGTCGTTAGTGGCAGCCCTAGTATGATTCTGTTCTGGGACCTTCCTGCCCTTTCCACACACCTGCGATGCCCTCCAATGAGTCATCATGGAAGGGCTATAATCATGGAGAGCAGCCTGTAGAGACCCCCGTTTAGAACAGAACCGGCATCAATGACAACAAAGACATTGATTAAGTCTGACATAACATGAAAAGGTGGCGCTGAGGTGGAGGTGGGTTGCCAAATGGCTTGCAGAGGAAGCAGGAAGGGGAGAAAGCAGCTTAAGTAACGCGCCCTGTATGAAATTTGCCAATTTGATGCGTAGAAGGGAATCAGCTGAGCTATCAGCTGATTGTGGGCTGGTTTAGAGATTAGCTGCTATCAGATGATGTACCTGAGAATGACAGCCTAGTTTGACTCCGTGGTCTGCCTGAACTAACGCTGTACTCCATTTCTTGACGATACTGGGATCTCCTGCATTAAAGTCAGATGTGTGGTGCTTACTTTCAGCCCCTTTACCTAAAGGTCACAAGACTTTTTCCCTTGGCACTGCTGACCTTAACCGTTCATCTGAGTCTGTGTAAGAAAAAGTTGAGTATAGGCACAGATTAGAGGATGAATAAAGTGTTTGACCTGCATTGAATAAGTTGTTCAATTGTTATGTAACTCCTGCCTCACACATCCAGAAAAGTAGGCCGTGCATCAGAGTTCCAGAAATGCCAGGCTTTTGGAGAAGAGTAGAGACTAATAACAGTAATAATAATGCCACTAGTCCTAATGATACTGATCAGGACCTAGCAAGTTAAAGAGGTCACACAACCTTCTGACATCCTCTGCAGGTTTATGCCACAAGGTGTTTCTTATGTTTTACGGTACTTTTACTGATCGTTGTGGAGAAACCATCACATTGCAGTGGAAGCTGCTGGACGACAAACCTCACCCCTTCCAGGCACGCGACAATGTTTTTGCTGAAAACGGAGAAGGTTTTCCTTTGCATTTCAAAACATTTTGTGTTCACACGGCGTCGTTTCCAAAACTATCCCCGTGTACACGCATCCGCAAAAACGACTGAAAACACTGTAGTCTGTATGGTGTAACTTTTCAAAATCAACACGACAGAAGAAGATCACGGTGGTAGTTTAGCAAATCTTTATTGGAGGAGTGTTAATAAACTCAATGGAGTCTGCAGCACAAACAAAACTGGACAGTCCGACATTGTTTTTTGTTGTTGTTGTTCTGTCCATAGTGTTCTGTCTGAGTATGTCGATAAGGCTGAAACCATAATTGGCATGTGTGAAGTGGGATGGTGACATCATAGTTTTAAAAGGAATTGCATTTTGCCTGTTTACATGGCAACGGAAGAGTGGCGTTTTCAAAAGATTACACTCTGAAACCTGTTTTCAAATGTTAGCATTGTCACGCCCCAAAAACACCATTCTTGTGTGAACAGACAGCCAAAATGCAACGAAAGTTTAGTTTTTGGGTAAAATGGTTGTAGTGTAAACAGCCCCCCCAGTTTACAGAGACAGATATCCAGTTTACAGTGGCAGTGTGAAGCCTCTGTTTGTCCATTATACAACAGGATTTAAGGCCAGAAATGATTTGAACATTAAAGTCACCCCAGTCATAAACTGTTCAGTTCAACAGAGTCAATACATACAACAAGTATCCGGCTGAGATTTTAATAATACTGTTGGGATCATGGTTGACACCCACTGACATCATCATCATTATCATCAGCACCATTATCATTGTCAGTATTATTATTATTGTTATTAATATCTTTACCTCCACCAAGGAGGTTATGTGATTGGTTCAGTTTGTTTGTCTGTTTGGTAGCAGGATTACACAAAAACGAATGGACAGATTTTCATTAAGTTTTCACCAAAGATGTACCCTAGCATATCCTAGAGGTGATTAAATTTTGGTGATGATCCAGATCAGGGTCTGGATCCGGGAATTTTTTTAAAGGATTCTTTTTAACATTGTGAGATAATGCAGTTTTAATCATTTTGGCTTATAACTTTAGGACTATGCAAAGCACATGTCTATTAAAAATTAGGATAAACCTCCTCCACAAACACTACCAAATGTAACATCCTGACCCGGATGCCGACATTCTTCTGGATCTGATGAGCGAAAAATCAATTTTTGACAGGAGTCAATTTCACAGAGTTATTGTGACCTAAAAAGTAGAGATAGAAACAAGTAACTGCCACCATTGTGTACCTCAGACAATGAACATTCTGGAGTATTTCAACGGATTTGATATATATGTGATAGGTCAGGAGTTATATCCAGAAGAAGATCGGTTGTTCAAAATTAATAGAGTGTTTCCTGATAATATTACCTAAAGGGAGCATATATAGGGTGAACAATATTGGTCCAAGCACAGAACCCTGAGGGACTCCATGATTAACTTTGCTGTGCATGGAGGATTCGTCATTAACAAGTGCAAACTGAGATCGATCTAATAAATAGGATTTAAACCATCTTAATGCAGTTCCTTTAATGGCAATTAAATACTGGAGTCTTTGTAGTAGTATCTGATGATCAATGGTATCAAACGCAGTACTAAGATCTAATAAGACGAGCATAGAGACAAATCCCTCATCTGATGCCATTAGAAGGTCGTTAGTAACTTTGACCAATGCTGTCTCTGTGCTATGATGCTCTCTGAAGCCTGACTGGAAATCCTCAAATATGCTATTATTATGTAGAAAATCACACAACTGTTTAGCAACTGCTTTCTCTAGAATTTTAGAGAGGAAGGGAAGATTAGATATAGGTCTATAGTTAGCTAGGACCTCTGGATCAAGAGTAGGCTTTTTAAGAAGAGGTTTAATTACAGCCAGTTTAAAGGACTGTGGTACATAACCTGTTAGTAATGACAGATTGATCATATCTAACAGAGAAGTGCTGACTAAGGGTGAAACATCTTTAAGCAGCTTAGTTGGGATGGGGTCTAGGAGGCAGGTTGTTGGTTTAGATGAAGAAATAGTAGAAGTTAGTTGTTGAAGGTCAATGGGAGAGAAGCAGTCCAGATATACATCGGGTCTTACAGCTGTGTCTAAACTTCCTTTGTTTGAAGGTAACCTGTGAAAGGGAGGATGTAGGGAGGAGGAATGGAAGGACAGGAGTGAAGAGGAAGATTAAATTGTTCCTAATAAATCACAGTTACAAGTGGAAACAGGTAGCCATGAATTGGGGTCTTAACAGAATGTCTCAGACCCCCCCAACCAATCTGATTGGCTGGGTGAAATTACTCTAACTCTACATATGTGACCTTTGTCTCCACCTTTCAGACATGCAGGATCAGAACGGAAGAATACTACAGTGTGACAGTTTCGTACATTTAGAGATATCTTTGGTAAAGCATGACTGAAGAACTAAATGTCCATCAAATTCTCAAGTCCCCAAAAAACACAATTAACACTCTGTAATTAACTTGGTGCTACGTCCGTAGTGGCTCGTCTTGAGATGCACTTGTACCAACGGGTCCCTCCTTCAAGTGTTTAAAATTCCTCACAAATATATTTCTATCCTTCTGGTATGAGAATATGTAGTAGACTGAGGTAGAACTACACCATGTGTTGTGGGTGTAGTGTAATGGACAGTTGGTGTTAGCCTTTATAGACTTTGTTGTGGCGGATACAGGCTGGGACACAAATTCAGGTAAATAATAAGACAAAACAAAGACATCTGCATGTTATATGAGATATTGTACCGAATTAAAAACAAACCTTTCTATTCATTTTCATACAACACATTTAATATATCAAATATAATATCAAATATATAGGATTATATTTTTGCTTTATATCCAAACACACAAATATGTAAATATACTAATTAAGTTCAAAATCAGGTTTATTTTGTTTAGTTTTTTGCCATGACCTTATTGGGCACTACGTTGGTGGTGGGGGATAATAACACAGGAACGATGAGCTTATGATACAGATTATGCCATGACTGTAAGAAGAGCAGCAGGAAAGAGGGGGGGGAAATGATGAAGAAGACAAGGATGGACCAGGACACGGAAGAGGAGGCTAAACCGTTTTGTTGTGTTCCGGTCAAATCTGACCGGTTTTAAAAGTTTTCCCTCTAACAAATGTAGTTAATTTCATCTTTTTGTCATCAGGTTCCATGACTTTGTTCACACATGGGATCTGGTCATCAGAAACGCCCCTTTTTGGCTTCCATGGCAACTATCACGGGAACCTATCCCCAAAATAATTTTTACTCCATGGGAACCACACCTGTTGGCAATTGTCAAAAACAACTGCAACAGTGTTTCAATGATTTATACAACTTTCTCACAGCTCTGGTATATAAAGCTTTTTTGAGGTTCACGGTTCATTCTGTGGCAGCAGGACGACCAAGTGATATGAGATCAGATCAATGAGGCCTACAGGCCATGGATAACAAACAGAAGTTTGATTGTAATGTTCACAAGAACTTGAGTTGATAAAAGGATGAAACACAACTTTAGGTGATAATATATGTATTATTATGGATTTATAATCAGCTAGAAGAGTGGTCATTTTTGACTGGAAACACCAAACTAGTTAACAGATAAACACAACAGGAGTGTATCAGAAGACAGTGATGAGGAGGAGAAGAGGAGAAGGAGGGTTGGTGGTGGAGGAAGAAGGGGGTGGCGGAGAGAAGACAAAGGGCCAAAAAAAAGCAGAAAGAAGAAAAGAAGAAGATTGAAATAAGATGGAGAAAAAAGTGTGTGTATGTGTCCTTGGCTGAAGGGCAGTGTGGTGTCCAAACAGACTGAAATAGAAGCAGTCATTACTGCCTGTACTGCTGTCACTGTTAACTCAATGACTGCCTGACTTGTCCTTCTGTCGCTCTGATCGTGTGATTGTCCCTCGGTTACTGAATGTCTGACTGACTGACTTTCTGTTTTGTATATGAACTGTGGTCAGTTAACAGGGAGACAGACTGCAGGGTGGAGCTGCCTTCACTGTAATGTCACACACACACACACAGCCGTGATTCCCTCATTTACTAACCTGAACTGTTGTCAGCTTCAGTCACACACAGTCGAGGCAGCAACATGTCTCAAAAAAGTTGGGACATTGCAACTAAAGACAAGAAAGATGTAAACTGATGAAACATTCCACAGGTAAACAGGTTCATTGTTAACAGGTTAGGAGTGAGCATGAGGGTGCTTTCAGACCTACCTTGTTTGGTCAGGACTTTCAGACTTTTCAGTTTGATCTGGACCAAAACTGCAGATGTGAAACCTCCAGACAGTCAGAATCTGCTCCGACAAAAAGATGTGGTCACAGTCCAGATCAAACTGAACCATGGTTTGGTTCATTTACAGGGTGAAAACACTTTTTTGGATAGTTCAGACATTCAGATCAATTACTTTAAGTTAGAGCAGGCTACCGTCGCCAATAAACAAAAGAAGAAAAACAAATGGAAGAAGGAAGAAGTTAAAAACATGTGTATTTAACAATGATATGGTCTGACAAATAAATCAAAAGTCAACTGGAAAAAACACATCAAACCCTGAAACTTTTATTTTATATTCACAAGGATGTAGACGAGGATGAGAGAGAGCGAATACAAGAGTACAGGAGAGTACTGCCATTTGAAGGTAAAGAAACTGTGGCAGCAGTATGTAAAGGTGCACGATGCCTTCAATAAACGTGGTGCGTTTATAATGAGAAGGACCACCTGGACAGAACTCTGGACAATCAGTCATCAAGCATAGGGAGACGCAGCCCACCTAGATGATGACGACAGGATGGAGGTATGTCATGAAAGCTTCTTTAGTGCGCTTGGAAAATTGGAATGTGAAACCAAAAGTAACCGGATCAAATGTATACAATGTAACAAAAACCCAAACCTTGGTTCAGACTTTCAGGTAGGAAAACAAGGGGCATCCTCAAAAGGCTCAGTCATTAAATACTAAAATGGAGAGAGGTTCACCACTGTGTGAAAATCTATGAAGGCAAATAGTCCAACATTTTAAGAAAAATATTTCTCAACATGCAATTGCAGAGAATTTGAGGGTTTCACCATCTACAGTCCATAATATCTTGAAACGATTCAGAGAATCTAGAGAATTCTCTGCACATGAGGAGCAAGAACCAAAACCAACACTGAATGTCTGTGACCTTCAATCCCTCAGACGATATTGCATTAAACACGGACATGATTCTATGAAGCATTTTACTGCTTGGGTTCAGAAACACTTTGGAAAACTGATGTCAGTAAACAACACTTCTCTGGACCTGATCTCATCTGAGATGGACACTGACACAAAGTAGAAAAGTGTCCTTTGGTCTGATGAGCCTACATTTCAAATAGTTTTTGGAAATGATGGACGTCATGTCCTCTGAGCTAAAGAGGAAAAGGACCATTCAACATATATTGAGCAACAGTGGGAACACATGATTTTAAAAACCCTGTCATGTCTATTCACTAGTCCTAATCTACTGAAACAAACTAGCATGTGATTCACTGAAATGACTTTTTTAAGTACCCACAACCAAAACATGTTAAATCATGAATAACCATCATTTAGTCATTACATAGAAATAACAGTCATTGGTGCATTTCAGAGTAAACCATGATGTTGGTGAGATTTTTTTCTGCATGATTGAAAAGACCTGGTCAAGGCAATAATTTACCGGGTCTAATTATCTAATTAATGTTCTACTGAAATAACTGATGATGTCACGATTCCGGGGGGGGGGGGGGCACTGCTAATGGATGATGGTCAGAACTTAGCCACATTCACGGTACACAGACAGCCATTCGTTCCCAAAATATGGTCCTAGGTCCACACGTCATTCCCAGGATACAGCAATCAGGCATCACCTTCATGCATGACAATGCCAGACCACATGTGGCTCATGTCTGTCAGGAGTAGCCTGGACCAGAACAATGTCACTGTCCTTTCTTGGCCAGCATATTCACCAGATCTCACCCCAATAGAGCATCTGTGGGACGTTCAGGATCACCAGGTGAGAGAGAGAGATCCTGCTCCAGCAACACATGAACAACTTGTCACAGCTCTGCAGGAAGAATGATGTCATCCTACAAGTCCAGAATAACATCTTATCCATTCAGGAGGTGTAAAGTAGTGATAAATGCTGGAGGTAGACACGCACGGTAGTGACTATTGTTGTTCTCTGTCTCACCATCCACACTTTCTGACTTGTAACACTAAGACAAAAGATTTTTCTGTATGGCTAAAGGGTGAATAAAGATGTGAACCAGAATTTATCTTTGAAATTTAATACAAACAGGATGGCATGACATAAAAAAAATGCATTTCTACTGTTGGTCAATATAATAGTATGTGGAATTAGTGAAGGAGTGTTTGGATACTATGTATGAAACACTTCTAATTGGAAAGTAAAGACATGAAGAAATATGAAACAAATGCCCCTTTTCATTTATGACTGATTGCAAGCTGACACCCTTCCTTGAAGTTGCCCAGAGTCGACAGAAGTTTTTGAAATGAAATCGAATGAATATCTGAAGGAGGACCATGCAGACCTTTGCTTTGGACAGCTAAATGTAGATCTGGTTCATGTAATAGCAGAGATATTCCACCAACTATTAATGTCTATGAAATGGCTTGTGGTGAGCGTGATGTCACAATTACTTAAATAAAGGTATTTCACAACAGTTGAATTGAAAAAATATCTAATGGGCTTAAATGTATTGTCTCTTCCCAGTATATCGAAAACATACTAAAATAAATACATACATACATAAATGTTATATTTTGTGGCTTCAACTCCATAGACCCTATTTTGCACTATCTCGTGAGTGTCTCCTACACAACCCAGAAGTTCTGAGAGTGGCATATCTCTGCACTAGTGGAATTTCTCTTACTGCGTCCTGGGGAAAACCTGTAGCAACCAATTAGAGAGCAGGCTCAGATCACCTGCTTGCCAAAAGTTGAAGGACCTCTATAGACTCTGGTTTGTCATCTCTAAACCAAAAAGTTCATGTATTCACAGAAAAATCAAACTCATACATTGGGAAACTATTTTAAATGAACGCTGACAGACTGCCAGGTGTGTTGTACTGGTAAAGACTTTTTATTTCATAATTATTTAACATGAACTAATGAAATGATTAATGTGCTTCAGTATGTATAATGTGTTTCTCCTGTAGATATTTGGAGGAGGGGTGGCTTAACGGTACAGCAGCAGCTTTGATGTTGCTCGCTGTCGACTTTGCACTTCCTCTCAGGTTGTAAAACCTGAACACACAGCTGTCTGTCATCACACACAGCAAGACAGCAAGTGTGTGTGTGTGTGTGTGTGTTAGTGAGATGGAGGATGAAAAGGTTAGCCTACCTGCTGCTTTCTCATTACTGCCTTTGAGAGACTCAGCAAGATGAGTGTGTGTGTGTGTACGTAATGGGCTCTTTATGAACGGAAGCTATTGGCTGTTTGAATTTTACAGTAGGCCTACTGGCAGAGACGGGGGATGAGTAGTGTAGGGTTTTATGCATATGTGTGTGTGTGTATAAAGGGGCCTCCTGCTAATAATCATTTACTGCAAGAGTTTGTATGAGAAGGGGAGGTTTCCACATTATAATCATGGCTCCCACCTGGATGTGTGTGTGTGCGACAGGAACTGACCATCTGTTAATTAGATGCACTGGTTCTGCTGTAGCCTCCAACAAGGAGGCAGTGTGCAAAATCCTTTCCATTGATGTATACATATATAATTCACTTCAATTCAATTTATTTGTATAGCGCCAAATTAAAACAAAAGTTATATCAAGGCACTTTACAAAAAGAGCAGTTCTAGACCGACTCTTCATTCTAGAGAGACCCAACAATCCTCCATGAGCAGCGCTTGGTGACAGTGGCGATGAAAAACTGCCTTTTTTAAAAACTCAACTCCCACAACAACCACATAAATAAATATGATGGTAGCATCAGGATAAATTCATTCCTTTAATTACTTAAACTGCTGAGAGTCTAAAGAAGCTAGACAAAGTGAGGACCAGATTATATGCAGAGAGAATGGTTCAATTTGTTTCTGGTCCAACCTGGACTAACTGTCGTGAGTTAGATGAGTATATATTATACTGCTCTCATGCGTGTTTCCTAATTATGAAGCTAACACCAGTGTCAGACTTGATTCTGGCAAAGGTGAGAAAAATTTGACCACCATCATCTCTTAAGCTCAGAAACGATAATTAAATTGATTAAAAATTAACTTCAAACAGATCTACTTCAACCTACATGTATGACATTTGGCACACGTGTATTATATCAAGATCTACAAAAAAGCCACTTGAATCCATGATCTAAACGCAACAGGAAATCCACCATTTTGAATTTAGCGTTAATTTTTCTGGCGATTTGCAGGTGTAACCTTTAACGAACTCCTCCTTGGGATTTTGTTCAATCGATTTGAAATTTGGTCAGTTATATCACAACATGTTAGTGATGAAAAATTATCAAAGATTTTTGGATAACTCAAAAGGTGTGGCCATGGTGGTGTGGCAAATTTCTACACTCAACATACAAGAAAACTCACAAAAATTTGCACGCTCTTCAGAACAGGTGAAAATTTAAAATGTTTTACCGCAGTCAGGATTGGGTGTGGCAAAATGACTGTACAGCTTCCCTTTAAAAATTCAAAAGAAGCAGCCCTTGGAGACGTTAGACCTCGACTTCTGAAATTTGGTATGCTTATTAAGCATATGGAGATCTACGAAAAAGCCTCTTGGTGCCATGCCCTAAACCAAACAGGAAGCGCACCACCTGCTGGTCAATTGTCTTGTGTGATACATTTTGTTTGTTTTTCTTAAAATATTCATTGGGTGGTCATCACAGTATATAGTCAAAGAGAAGGTAGTTTACTAGGGGCTCTATAGCAACACATAATGGACAAAAAAAGAGTTAAATCACAATCCTCTACTCATTGTCCATACAACATGCAAATACAGAGCCATGTTTACATCTAGGAGTACAGTAGCAAAGCTGACGCTGGCACACACCCCAACGGGTGCACGCCCCAACAGCAATGGGGTGCGAGAGCCCATTCAACGCTGCTTGCAGCTTTAATGTACTATATCTTTTTAATGAACTTATTTCATCATTCAATTTTCAAGGTATTCCTCAAATATCTTGTTTTTGATTTTTCCTTTATCACCTTTTGAATAAAAATCATTTTGGGGGGGACGGCTTGTACAGCCTGCAAACCTGGGTAAGAGGGGCAGTGAGCTGGCCACCGCTGCCGGCCTGCCAACCAGAGAGCGTTGAGGATAAAGGCCAAAACACTCGGTGAAGGTTGGGCACATCCTGAAGACCCTAGTCCCAGACCAATGCACCCAGAGGAAGTAACCAGCTACAACCAGGCCCTCTCACCCCCGGCTCCACCGTCTCCCACCCACAAGAAGAGTCTCCCACCTACAAGCCCATGTGCCATCAGGATAGTGTAACTACCAAGGGATTGAATCACCAAGTCCTAGGAAGAACATTGTATCACTACCCTTCTAATGTACAACATGGGACAAAAAGTAATATGTTTAATTATATATATATATATATATATATATATACACTACCAGTCAAAAATTTGGACACAGTTTCCCATTCAAGTGGATGGGTAACTGTGTCCAAACTATTGACTGGTACTGTATATATATATTGTAATTTTTTTCCTAAATCACACTTGCATACATGGGTCATTTTTGACCCATATTGTGTATTAGAAGGGGCTTGGATAGCTTGCATCAAAGGTTTAAGGATGTGAGTTAAGGACACTCTACTGCCACCTGTTATTAAAACCAGGTACTGGTATTACAACTAAGAGAGAGTCAAAATCAGTTTAATCTTAAACACCATTATGAAGGAATTTCCTGGGTTGAGAGAGATACAGACAGAAAGAGAGAGAGAGAATGTGAGATGAAGTTCCACAGTTTCCACCTCTCTCTCTCTGTGCCAAAAGAACAGAAGATAATTGAAGGCCTTGCTCTGCTTTGGGAAGCAGGGCTTGAGGGATGGACGCAGAAGGCAGTGTATGGATCAAGAGCAAAAAGAAGAGAGAGAAAGAGGGAAGCCACGTCCACATGTATGACTCACTCCCCTTCCTCTCCCTGCTCTATTACTCTTCCTCAGAGTCACTCCCTCAAACTCTCTCCGTCAATGAGTTCAAACTGAACTCAGAGCTGCACACATTTCCCCAGAAAATACTACCACTGGTAATATTTACTTATTAGCACTATAGGAAAACATATATGTTGTATCCACTTGGTCAAAGAACACACGCAGACAGCCACTAACACACACGTTGTCTGTTTTTGATGTGTTAGCCAAGGTTAAGTCAGGCAGACTGTTTTTGAGGAGGGTGTCTGGCATATAAGTATATGTAAGTGTGGCTGCATGCTCCTCTGGTTACCACAAGAAAACATGAAAGTAGAATGCCAAATTAAAAGTATGAAATCAACACATTTTACAACAAATGCATTCAGAGTGACTGTGAAATTAATTTTATTTTTTTTAATCAAACTTTATTTGCAAAGCTTGCAGGTTGTCATGCAATGACACAAGAACCTCTCTCTCCAGAGTACGTCCACAACCACAGAGCATTGTTGTTGCTTTTCCTACTCTTTATTTGATTGTTATACTTATGTTGTTTTATTATAATCACAATTATATCCCTTAGTTTCTTCCCACTGGGAATGAGCATTGTATATGTGCACTACACTGTGTACAGAAATTGTGCAGCTTTCTCTTAAACTGTGTGTTTGTGGAGTGCAACCTTTGTTTGAATTAATTCATCCACACTGGTGTTGCTTTTGTGATGCTGTAGGGTGTCTGTTCCGTAACTCGGGTCTGTTCACCTGGTTAGTTGGTTAGTTCTTTTGGGCTTGCGTGAATGCCTCCCATCCAACCCTGGTGTGGACTACTTGAAAAGGTGAGTCTCCGTCCACGTCCAAGTGGTCTCTGTGTGATAGCAAGTATATGTGGTGTGATAGCAAGTGAATTAATCACAGGATTTAATGATGATGATGTGGTTTTAGCACAACTACAAATGCTAAACTGCTGAGAAATCCAACTGCTGATTACAAAATTCTTCAGGAAGCAATCTTTACATTTGAATTTTATGTGAAAATAAATGCAAATAATTTAGTAACCATGGTAACATGTGTTCAAGATTCAAGCTTTTTATTTGTCACATACAGTCTTACATGTACAAAATGCAGTGAACCACTTCTTCTGGTAAGTTGGTTTGAGGTGGTGTTTGAAGCTCCTCACTCTCACTGAGGTCCTGCTGATCTCCAGGCTCCTCTCCTGCCTCCTATAATCTACTACCAGCTCCTTGGTCTTGTGGATGTTAAGGGAGAGGTGGTTTTTCAGATTAATAGGTGAAAGGCGTGGAAACTGCTGTACTTGTATTTTAGTATTTTGTCAGCTCATGATCATTAAAAAGTGTGAGACAGTGACACCACGACTCATTTCAGTACAGCATCATTCTCTTCCCATCTCTTACTCACTATTCAGGTGGTCATTATTATGTGTTCCACTTGTAGTCCTATAATACGAATGGTGATAATGCAAGACAGCAGTCACCATCCAGAGCTAATTTGCAAGACTAGCGATGTCCCTCTAGTATTTGACAACGTTAGTCTGTAATGTAAATTCAATGTAGACTTTCTCCACAACTACTGAATGGATGGATTCTTCTTGTCATTATTATTATTTAGCTGTGGTGGAGGCATTTCTGTTCAGCGATTGGGTAGTGGGCTTGTAGCCACCAGCCAATAGCAGTGTGCAGGGTGTGAGGTCAGACTAGCGTAGCCACCAGGTTACTGTCTATCTCCTCTGCTCTGTGTCATGGAGCCATGGACATACAAAGACCAGCGGTTGTGTGTATGTTTGACCAGCGGCTTGACTGACTTCACACAACATGTGACACCTTCTTGCAGGGATGTGTGGTCATTTTTATTTTGTGCTTTACAACGTAACTCCCTCACAATCAGAAAATGACCTCTGAATATGCTGGCGTCGTTAATGCTGCTCTCTCTCTAAATTTGCAGTCTAGCTTGCTCGACCACTGCTGCCCTCTATGTTGGGGAGAAGCCAACCCTAAACTACATCCTACTCACTGAAAATGGCAATAATGTCTTTCCGCCTTGTAATGTATTACACGTATTACATATATGTGATGTTTTTTCTTGGTTGATGCTACATGCATCCACCATCCAGACACACAGATTGGACTGAACCATAACCTCCTTGCTGGAGGTCAGGAATAACATTCCTTTCGTCTCAGCATACTTGTTAATTGGCAAATGTTAATATGTTAACATTATTCTCGACACCAAGGGAAACTCGCCTTCATTGTTGGTGAAAACAAAGCAGTTTGTTGCTACCATTTTCATTCATTCATTCACGGTCTTTACATTGCACACATTTTTTTTAACTCTCTTATTTAATTTGAATAAAATAAACACAAAGAACATTTTCTATGGCATGCAATTAACCAGAAACTCCAGGGTGCAGGTCTCTAGCTTTGCCCATACAAACATCCTGCTGATGCATGGAAAGATGAACCAGTATGGAGATATTTACTTGGTAATAAATAAATAAAATTCTTATATTAGCTACTCTGCTGTTCATACTCTTGGTCCAAGACTGCATTCATGTTAGTGTAGTTTCCACCAAGCACAGTCAGACACAAGCAGCTTTCTTGCTACTGGTTTATTAGAAAGCTTCTTCTCTCCAAATCCACCGTGAAAACTGTAAACGAGAAAATACAATGTTGACATAGCATAAACAAACCATAGCATGCCCAAAGTAAAACATATATAAATAAACAAATACCTCATTGGCTGCATGCTACAAAGTGAACAGTCCTCAGGTTTCCTTATAATCTTTCATGTCTTATTAAAGTTCGCTGTGATGAACAAACTTCTCACTGGAGCCAAAAAAGGACCATGCTGATTGGTTACCGGTGCCAGTGTGTGAGCTTTTATAAGATTTGCAGGCCAGTTTATACATTACGTTAGTGTATTTCTGGAACACAGATCTCTGACAAACATCAGGAACCTGAATAACATTTATAAAGGCATTTTCCACCATTTTTGTTCACAGCTGCCAGACATCGACTTCTGCGGTTTGGGGAAGGATTTCTCAGTGGAAAAGTAAAAAACGATATTTCCCCTCTTGTTCGAGGTTGTGTGAACAACAATACACGGCTTCACAACTCTTAAGCATTGGCTGTGTGAGTTTAACGGCGGTTGCCAAACAGCTTATAGGTGTATTACCGTTAGGAATGACTTTGTTTTCACTGACACCTCTTGAAAAAGTCCAGAAGTAGATCAAAGTACCCATATGATCCTGGTGGAGAATACCTGCCAAACGTCACAGTGTTAGCATTGTAATTCTGAGCTGTTTGAACAGTAATGTTAGCATGCAGCCTCATAGAGCTGCTAAAATGACTGTACAACTTTAGTCTTGTTTTACTGCCATCATGCTACATGCTGTCTGGACCAAGTACAGCCGGTAAGTTGTGATGATGACATTTTCTCTCTAAGGTTTAAAGTCTCTCTCTTCCTGTCTCTCTTCCTGTCTCTCTGAGTTGAAGTTTTAGCAACCTGCACAAACATCTCATGTATGATACTGTAGAGTTTGGTGCTCCTCAAACAGCAAACCAGACGGGGAGACAGACAGACAGGCAGACAGACAGAGAGACAGACAGGCAGACAGACAGACGTACACAGACAGACAGACAGACAGCATCCTTCCTCAAAGGCTCTGTGTCAGCAGAGGTAGACCCTTCAGTCCAAATGCAACATCCCAGGAACATCTGAGTGACATCACACATCGGCAGCCAATTGCATGCTTGCAATGAATACTTAATGTTTTTACTTTTGCAGTGCACGTTTCACCGGGTTGCTAAGAGTGGCACTGAGGGTCTGAAAGTAATACATCAGTTGTTGTAAAGAGAGAAAGACGTAGATGTGAAAAGAGAAAGACTGGAAGATAACAATGGAAAGAAGAAAGAAAGCGTTGAAGAAAAGATGGGTTGGATTAAAACGAGAGAAGAGGAGGCCAGCTGAGAGTGAACAAATGGAAATGCAGACTGAGGAGTGACTCAGTGCAGCCAGAGAGGGAGAGGGAGAGAGAGGGAGGGAGAGAGAGAGAGGAATGCTTAACACACTTTATGTCCCTCTACTTCACTTTGTTTCTGTTTCCCAACATGCAAAGAATATCAAACCCTTCCCCCTCTCCTCTCTCTCTCTCTCTCTCTCACACACACACACACACACATACACACACACACATACACACACACACACACACACACATACACATACACACAGAACAGACAGACTGAGGACGGAAACTATGAGTGCTGCTGGCAGACAGCAGAGAGAGAAATGATCAACAGAGGGAAAATATCCACCAATGCTCTGACTTAAGTTATTCCATTTTACTTGTTTCTATTCAAGAGTGAGAAGTTTAGCATGAATCATACGATCATGTTAATGAGATGATGGCTGATTATCCCACCTTTAAAATGAAATCTAACATATAACACAGGTAGTTTGACAGATTTAAAAACCAGCATAAAGACTTCCAGTTAAACCAGGAAACAGTCCAGTATCTAGTAAAGGATTGTTTTTACACTTTAGCTTGAATTAATGCAACAACATGTAACACTTGAATTAGTGAGCTTTAAGAAAGCTGGGAGCCACCCTGGCTGTGTTCCAGTCCCTGTACTCCACCAAGATATATGGCTGCATCAAACCTAAAACATGCAGACATGATATTACATCATTTCATAGATTTAGTATTTATCACAACTTTTTACTGTCAATCTTTACTATCTATATTAGATAAATATTAAATATTTCTAAACTCATGTATATAGTATGATTATTCCCTAATAAAAATGACTAATTATGTGAAGTATCTTATCATTGTAATGTTATTATTCTCTTGTTTCTTCTTTTGTTTTTGCTTCTCTTTCCTTTTATTATTCAAGGTTTATCTTTTAGTGTTGTCATCTTAGTCTCTAAATGCTGTGCGTTAGCCTCTAAATCCTTTTAACTTCTTTTGCTTCATCCATTGGTTTTAAAGCACTTTGAATGGCATGACAAGAGATAAATAAAGTTTAATTGATTGACTGATTGACGAGACTGGAATCCATCTTCCCATTTCACTTAGGAGCAAACTTCCCAAAATGTCAAAATACTCTTTAACAGGTTTGCCTTGTCTCTCTTGCCATCCCATAGTTTCCAGTGTTTTGACAGGTGACATGAAGACCTGAGCTGAATACAGTACTTTCAATACTTTCAAAAAGCAGAGGAGCACAAACAGGCTTAATGACATTAATATGAAGACGTCATCGTTCTCTATATGTAAACAAACCTCACTGCACACAATATACGACCACGAAATGTACCCCATCACCGGATGACACACAGAAAGTTAGGATGATAATGGTAAGGTGAAATAGAAATACTAGCATGTAACATCTGTCTATGCTGCGTTCACAGCTTCAGGCTGCTGATGTCACACAGCGTTAAGCCTCTGCTGTCTCTTCCTGTAACGATCACACAGACACTCCAACTGCTAAGCAGTCACTGTTATCTGTCAGTGTCACTGGTCATGCAGTTTACTGTGAAATGATCCAATAAATACTTTGGATTGTTGCATGCACATTATTTTACAGCTACAACACAATAGCATTTACTTTACTGACTGTGTGCTTACCATCGTCTCTGTAGTGAAGGAACAGCTAATCCAGAATATTTGAATTGTAGACAGCACTCAGAGAGCACAAACCTCCGCCAAGGCAGCTCATTTTCCCCATCATGTCATCACACCTAAAATCATCAGTCCAGTAAGTTCGACCCTCATAATGACTCCTTGGCCATGAAAACCTGCCCCTGGAATTTGTATTCCTACAAATATCATGCCAAAAGTCATGTGATGTATTTTTTGTGTTTGTAGGAAACAAATTTTTGCTTTTTAAGACCTGTATTTGTTTCTGAAGCATGACATTAAAATGTCAAACAAACATGACCTGTGGTCATGTTGACATTTTGTGGTCAAGTGGTGGGTCTGGTCACACCATCTGACCAAGCAGCTCAACTTAAACGTCCCGACTCAGCTGCTCAGGTTATGTACAGAACATCAGAGGAACTGATCCACCTCCATCACTTTTTACGCTGTATTAACCCTGTGTGTGTGTTTGTCTGTGTGTGTGTGCATGAATGTGTGTGTGTTAATGACACATCATAACCTCCTGCTGTCCTACATTTCCTGTGTAGTAAATCCACAGCCTCCAGTCTTCTATCACACCTGTGGGTGTATGTGTGTGTGTGTGCGTGTGTGTGTGTGTGCATATGTGTGTTTGTGTGTGTGTCTTCACCTAGTGGTGCGTTCAGGCACCATTTATGTGCATGTCAAAAGGTTCTGTGTTGAGTAGAGAGATGATGTTGAGCTGGATGACCTGGGCTAACCAGGCACACAGACCACAAATGGCACCTGTTACCAGTGAGATATTAACGTAATGATAAAACGAGGTTGATTTGAGTTATAGTTTCATGTGTTTGATGGCTTTGAATGCTACAAGAATGACAGAAATATTTCACAGAGAGTGAACAGTAGAAACACCCAACTGATGTTGTAAAGTCATCTACCAAGAATGTGTTTTAATGTCACACTGTTGTCAGTAGGCAACAACACTGCTGTGTGTAAAGGCACTTTAATATGAATGCTATGAATATACTATTAATTCTCCATCGGATATGATCATTAATTGGTATAAAGCTTTCTGTTACCGACCTTGTTTATTGGTTGGTTTGTTTGTCAGCTGGCTCACACAAAAACTGATGGATGGATTTCCACTAAACTTGGCAGAAGGATTGGGCATCTCTCTGCCATCTTTGTTTATTTACATTGAACAAACCTACAATGACATAATGATGCCACAATTATTTTATGCTAACAAAAATGGCGTGACATGTTACACAGCAAGCAGCATGGTGGTGCAGTGGGTAGCATACTGCTGTTGCCCAACAGCAAGAAGGTCCTGGGTTCAAATCCATCTGAGGACCTGGGACTTTTCTGTGGTTAGTCTCCATATTCTCCCCGTGTCTGTGTGGGTTCTCTCCAGGTTCTCCCTGTGTCTGTGTGGGTTCTCTCCATGTTCTCCCCGTGTCTGTGTGGGTTCTCTCCTGCTTCTCCTTGTGTCTATGTGGGTTCTCTCCATGTTCTCCTTGTGTCTGTGTAGGTTCTCTCCATGTTCTCCCCGTGTCTGTGTGGGTTCTCTCCAGGTTCTCCGTCTTCCTTCCACCACCAAAAACATGCAGTATAGATGAACTGGTGACTCTAAACTGACTGTAGGTCTGAATGTGAGTCTGAATGGTTGTTTGTCTTTCTATGTGATGAACTGGTGACTTGTCCAGAGTGAACTCTGCCTCCCGCCCAAAGTCAGCTGGGATAGGCTGGGATAGAATGTTACACAGCACCTTCGGGGTCTGCTGGCACATTTTATAAACACATTAAGCAGCTTTCTAAATAATGGAATGATATGGCAACAATCATTTACCATCCTTGTTACGTGGCTTTTTCATGGTTACAACTTTTTAAATCTCTCAGTAGTGGGTCACACAGATAACATCAGAACCACCGTCCCGTCCTGCCTCCTTCCTGGCTCACTCCTTTTAAACAGATGTTTGTTCGGAGGTCACTATATGGTCCTGTATCAGAGTTGCATGAACAACGACCCCCCCCCCCACACTTTCTGCCTTTGTAACGTTGATACAGAAGAGTGAGGAGCAATGAAGGTGTAACAGTCTCGCCTTGTGCCAAACAGGTTTCACACTCAAGGAACCATCACAACATACAAGATACATACAACATACCTCTCATCCAGACCAGCATCATCTCACTGGAAGTTTAGTATATTTCTCATTGCAATAGATGGTACATGTAATGTTCTTATATAGTGTTTATAATGGATGAACATTTCATGAAAGCTTTGAATGTTTGGCTACAAAAACAGCAAAATCCATTAGAAGACTAGCAGCAGAGGAGAGAAACAGTCATTCCATTTGTTCCATTTGGGTGTTTTGTATCATCACATTCTGTACCATGTGAAAAAGCATGACAAAGTCAGCTGAGGGTGGGCGGTACTAAACCATTCCCTACATTCAGATGGAAATACTCCACCGTCAGAGGCCAGGCTGCAGAGCCTCTGCTCTCCAGACAGCAGCATTTATCTACACTATCTTAGTGCTTACACATCTACTGTACCTGTCCACACAAACAGCGGTTATCTGCAACAAACTGGTTGTTCAGATTGTGTCAAAACGGTTTATACAATGTCGATATAAAAACTTCACTCTGAGTCTGAGAAAATATGTCTAATATATGAGTGTATGGCAAAAGAAATCTGCTCATTTCCTCTGCTCTCTCTGAGTGGCTGTTCTTCAGCCAGTTAAGTGCAACACAGCAGCCTTTGCTTTCATTTTTTTCCTAAAACATTTTATTTGTGGAACATCTGGAAACGTTCAGCCCTGTGTTGCCATGGTTACGACCAGGGGTTGGACAAAGTGGTGGTGCAAATCTGCCTTTGTCTCCCGGATGACAGACACGATTGGACAGATAGGAGCAAATGAGTGTCGGGGGGTCCTGGTTGTATACGAGTCTACAAACGCCCACATGAGAGCAGAGGTCAGTCTGACAGACATCACTGCTCATCCCCTGCCAGAGGTCAAAGGTCATGGGTGTCAAAGTGTTGGTGGGGTGGAACAGTTGCTCAGTTTGACCTGGTAAAACTTTACCAGCTGCCTCAGCGCCAACTCAGGACATTTGTTGCTGTTCGATTCGTCACTCCTGATGTACCAGAGGGGCGGGACTCCAGGAGGTTCACATGGCATCAGAGGATTATTCAGACATTTTGCTCTTCTGACTTTCACAAATATGTTAAATATGTTAATGTTAAATGGAACATAAATCCTGCCTCCTGTAGCTCCTGCATGTGTTTTCTACATCACAGCCAAGCACTGCGCCTTATTGGCTCAGAGGTCAGTGACCCCGCCAGCTTGTGAAAACACATGCATTTCTTTCTACTGAGCCCCTCTGGTGACATTGGGAAAAAAAATAATTGCCACGCGTTAGTATGTTGTGGCCAGAACATATGAGACCTATTGTCATCTCCATGCAATCACTCTTCATTGTTGCTTTAGCCACTTTGCTGGGTTCTTGTAGACTTGTTACTTTATTTGACACCTGCATGATGTGATCAAACTGTCTATTTACTGCTCTACACCTGCTCTGTTCGCAGCCCAACATGCGGGACGCGCCCTCACTCTGCGTCTCCATTCATCTGACTCTCTCGCTGTCTCACCCATCTACACACACCTATGCTGCGACAAGCACACTGGCTGAAGTCATCACACACACAGACTGCGCACCGAGTACAGAGGATTCAGAGCATTCTTGTAACTCTACCCCCACTCTGGATGATAATTACACACTAATTTTAATCCAGCACAGTAACAAAATTAAAACACTGGAGTGGTGATAAAATGCAGTCTGTCAGTGATATAAACAGTTTCCTCGTTGTGCGTACTTCATATTTAAACACAACAAAACCTGTTAAGGAAAATGCATCAGCAGCTATTACCAGGATATCATTTATGTTTAGCTGTAACATGACCATACAGAGTGAATCTGGCTCGTTATCTCGTGGCCACACATTAACCCTAGCCCATTTTTTTCCCCAATGTCACCAGAAGGGCTCCGTATTTTTCTCCTCATAATAAGAAAAATACGGAGCCTGCATGAACATGTCTGACAAGTTGGAAGACTAAATGTAACCTTCACTATATGCACTGCAAACATCTCCACTCAAGCACAATTCACAGTTCATGGTTATGTTTGGGCACTCAAAGCACTTGGCTGATGAAAAGATGAAGAACACACATCCACACCTTCCGTTGACTTTCTAGGTAAAATTATTTATTTTTTATCCTGCCACATTCAGCTGCTCCTTGTTGATAACTCACACACTGCATGATTCCATATGTAGGAGTAGACTTACAGCATCAAGGGGGTTTGATTTGATTTGGCATCAGACAGGTCAAAGTAAAGAGACGTCATCAACGTTACAATGTGAAAATGTAAACGTGTAAATAAATCTATTTTCAAATGAATAAATCTTTTATTTGTATGGTGTGTATTTTTGTAATCATCTGTCATACCCCTCGACTATTGTCACAGGATTTTGTTTTGACATAAACTAGTACCTATTTTCCAGTTGTTCAGTATTTACTGACAGTATTTTTGACAATGGTGCTGTCTGAGTGCTTTCGAGTTTTATGTATTTTTTCATATAGGACAGCACACATTAATCCACAATGTTGTATAAAGCTGTAATTTAAAGGGGGAAATGTTTCTAAGAGTATATAGGTATAGAATAGGTGAATTTTCTATCTATAGATAGTACCACCTGCATAATAGGTAGGTCCCCCTTAGCTGCAAAAACAGCTCTTGATTAAGGAATACTGTTTCCATGAAGGAGTGTATTTGGTCTGCAACCATGTTTAGGTAGGTGGTCCATGTCAAAGTAACATCCACATGAATCGCAGGACCCAATGCTTCCCTACAGAACATTACCCAAAGCATCACACTGCCTCCGCCGGCTTGCCTTCTTCCCATTGTACATCCTGGTGCCATCCTTCACTAGGTAGGCCTAAACGTTGCGCACACACACCTGGCCATCCACTTGATGTAAAAGAAGCCTAATTCATCAGACTAAGCCACCGTCTTCCATTGCTCCATGGTACAGCTCTGATGCTCGTGTCCATTGTAGGCGCTTTCGGATAGGGGTCAGTATGGGCACTCAGACCTGTTTGCAGTCCCATACGCAACATGCTGTGATACACAGTGTGTTCTGACACCTTTCAATCAGAACCAGCATTATCTTTTTTAGCAATTTGTGCTACAGAAACTCTACTCTGGGATCAGACAACATGGGCCAGCCTTTACTCCCCATGCACATTAATGTGCCTTTGGGGCCCATCCAGTTCACGGGTGGTCCTTCCTCCACTCTGAGCCCCTCCCGAATGACTGAGCTCCTCACCCTATCTCTAAGGGTGAGCCCAGACACCCTACGGAGGAAGCTCATTTTGCCAGCTTGTATCCACGATCTTGTTCTTTCGGTCATTACCCAGAGCTCATGACCATAGGTGAGGGTAGGAATGTAGATTGAGTGGTAAATTGAGAGCTTTGCCTTGTAGCTTAGCTTTTCACTACAACAGACCGATACAGAGTCTGCACCACTGCAGAGGCTGCCCCGATCCGTCTATCAATCTCCCGTTCCATTCTTCCTTCACTCGTGAACAAGACCCTGAGATACTTGAACTCCTCCACTTGGGGCAGCAACTCATCCCTGACCTGGAGTGAGCAATCCTCCCTTTTCTGACTGAGAACCATGGCCTCAGACTTGGAGGTGCTGATTCTCATCCCGGCCGTTTCACACTCAGCTGCAAACTGTCCCAATGACAGCTGGAGGTCACGGCATGATGGAGCAAACAGGACCACATCATCTGCAAAAAGCAGAGAAGTGATCCTGAGTCCACCAAACCAGACATCCTCCGTCACCTGGCTGCACCTAGAACTTCTGTCCATAAAGATAATGAACAGAATCGGTGACCAAGCGCAGCCCTGACAGAGTCCAGCTCTCACCGGAAACAAGTCCGACTTATTGCTGGCAATGCGGACCAAACTCTTGCTCCGGTCATACAGGGACCGAATGGCCCGTAACAACGGGCCTGATACACCATATTCCCGGAGCACCCCCCACAGAGCACTATGAGGGACACGGTCGTATGCCTTTTCCAAGTCCACAAAGCACATGTACACTGGTTGGGCAAACTTCCATGCACCCTCCAGCACTCTAGCGAGAGTGAAGAGCTGATCCAGCGTTCCACGACCAGGACGAAAACCGCATTGTTCCTCCTGAATCCGAGATTCGACTAACGGACGGACTCTCCTCTCTTGTACCTTGGCATAGACCTTCCCGGGGAGGCTGAGAAGTGTGATCCCCCGATAGTTGGAACACACCCTCCTGAGATAATTAATCCCACAGGAGGAAATTCTTTCTCTGTATTTGACCTATCCCTGAGGAGCAGTGACCTTTCGTTCGGTGAGCGACTGTTCTACCTCCTGAGCCACAGTAGTTTGGATTCGATTTACAATTTTAATATTTTTTGATGATGCCATGATACAATCTGGATATGTCAAAACTGGATTCGGTGCACTACTGACCTTACTATGACTTACGATATAACTTTTGAACATTAACACAGACCTGCATTTTTAATTCATCTCACTAAATCAAAAACGGTAATTGACCAAAATGGAATATAAATTTGATTCCTAATCATATGGGCTTGTACACAATCTCTAATCAGCAGCTCTGATCGTTTTGTCAGAGCAGATAAACAATAATTTTGTTCTTGGTGGATGTTTAGATCCAGAAAGCTTACATCTTCTGGTTTACAGAGTTCATGTGAGGTGATGAGGACCTAAAGGAAGCCTTCCAAGCCATCCTGCCCATACTACTCAGAATAAACGCCTCTCTCTCAATCTGTTTCAAGATGTCTTCCTTTCTTTTCATTCTGTCCTTGTGTCCGCTTGCTTTTCATCTTGTTCTTTTCTCCTTCTCTAACTCTTTCATGTGTCTGCCTGTCATGGATTAAAGTGATGTTGTACTTTTGAGGTTTGCTTTAATGCTCATCATGAAAAAGTGTCTTCAAGTCCCTGTGATGTCTGACATGGAAGGAATTTTTCCTCTCTGCTTTTTCATTTCAGTCATTCTTTTCTCCCCTCACAGACTCGCTTAAACGGTTCTCATGTCTCTTTTCACTCTCTTTCATTACCTCTCCTGAACTTTATCTTATGTGTATGAGAAGGAGAGACAGAGAGAGGGGGGGGGGAGAGGCAGGCTGCCCATCTTCAACGTGGCAGGGTGACGTTGCAAACTCTGAAGGCAATCCCAAAGGCTGGCTGAAAGACAACCACACAGAGAAGGAGAAAGCGACAGAGAAGGCGGAGGCAGCTTTATTTTCTTCTTTGTTTATTCAGACATACTGAACATTTAACACTCAAACTAATACAGTTTTAACAAACTATTGCGAGAAAGGAAAAAGTGTCATGCAAGGCCTCCTGTAGTTCCATAAAATCAAATGCATTTAATCAGAATCCACATGCATCTCTCCAGTACATTATAATAATATTAGTAATAAATTTGGTATTTATCACTAGTTATTTTCATAAATTACAAATACAGACTTATATCACTGTTACTGAACCCTGGCATCTGGGTTTGAATTTAAGGTTGTCTTTGGCAGTAACTGGAGCTAAGAAATCATTGTTTCGGCAAATGGGTGGCACCTGTGTCGCTCTGAGGAGGGACGAGCAAATGGCAACCCCTGTGGCTGGCTATGATAGGCTGAGAATGCTGCCAATCACATGGCCTGCCCAAACAAATCCTCCTATAACTTTTAGTATGCACTTAGTAAAAATCCCACAACATAGTAGTTCTCTGTGGCTGTACATTAGGCTAAATGTAGCATTTAAATGCTAAATGCTGAAGTCAGAATGCTAATATAGGCCCAATAACATTGAAAATATAATATAGCACACTTAATATTTAAGTGTGCTAGCATATGAAAAATCTGCTAATTAGAACTAAACACATTGGTGTAGTGTTGTGTGTGTGCAGCACACTAACAGGTCACAAAATATGAATGTTTAAAAATTATATATATTTTTTAAAGCTATTAAATCATATGTCATGCAAATGTCATTGACCCTCAATCAGAAGAGACAAGAGGTTGAAGTAAATTGATGTTAAGTGATAATTAGCCCATCAGAAAGTTTGGTACTTTGATTCTTCAGGGAGATTGTGATCGAAGGGTGTCTGTCCTGGGCAGCGGCAAGAAATATATCCCCCCTTGGAGTCCGGGCACTGGTGGTGGCTGATGACCCTGTGAAGCAGATGAATGATGGGGTTGGTGAATTTTTGAAGACTGTGTGGTGATGGAGAGGTGGAGGTGCACAAAACAGCAGCATGAAAGATCTAGAGGAACAGAGCGAGTCATATTTTAAAGTACAGCAGTAAGATATTAGCCATACAATAAAGGTGTGTTGCTGTGCTATTGGATAGATGTGACCTATATACATCTATATATACTGGATAGATGTGACCTATATACATCTATATATACTGGATAGATGTGACCTATATATACATCTATATATACTGGATAGATGTGACCTATATATACATCTATATATACTGGATAGATGTGACCTATATATACATCTATATATACTGGATAGATGTGACCTATATATATATCTATATATTGGATAGATGTGACCTATACATACATCTATATATACTGGATAGATGTGACCTATATACATCTATATATACTGGATAGATGTGACCTATATATACATCTATATATACTGGATAGATGTGACCTATATATACATCTATATATTGGATAGATGTGACCTATACATACATCTATATATACTGGATAGATGTGACCTATATACATCTATATATACTGGATAGATGTGACCTATATACATCTATATATACTGGATAGATGTGACCTATATACATCTATATATACTGGATAGATGTGATCTATATATACATCTATATATACTGGATAGATGTGATCTATATATACATCTATATATACTGGATAGATGTGACCTATATACATCTATATATACTGGATAGATGTGACCTATATACATCTATATATACTGGATAGATGTGATCTATATATACATCTATATATACTGGATAGATGTGACCTATATATACATCTATATATACTGGATAGATGTGACCTATATACATCTATATATACTGGATAGATGTGACCTATATACATCTATATATACTGGATAGATGTGACCTATATACATCTATATATACTGGATAGATGTGACCTATATACATCTATATATACTGGATAGATGTGACCTATATACATCTATATACTGGATAGATGTGACCTATATACATCTATATATACTGGATAGATGTGACCTATATATACATCTATATATACTGGATAGATGTGACCTATAGACATCTATATATACTGGATAGATGTGACCTATATACATCTATATATACTGGATAGATGTGACCTATAGACATCTATATATACTCGATAGATGTGACCTATATACATCTATATACTGGATAGATGTGACCTATATACATCTATATATACTGGATAGATGTGACCTATATATACATCTATATACTGGATAGATGTGACCTATATACATCTATCCAGTATATAGATGTATATATAGGTCACATCTATCCAGTATATAGATGTATATATAGGTCACATCTATCCAGTATATATATATATATATATATATATATATCTTTATATTGTATAAATGTGACCGGCTGATGAGAACAGCTGATATAGTAATTGACGGCCCCAGACCATGATAGCAGGAAAATAAGACTGAGCATGCGTGAGAGGTAAATAATAAGGCGTGACGAATAAAATATAGCCTGTGTGTATAATATGTTGGTCTTCCTGACTGAACGTTGGCTAGAGCTTCATTTACAGAGTGTTGATTGTTGAGTGTTGATACACTGTCAATGCATATGTTGTGTAAAATGGAACAACACAGTTCCCAGTAGCTGCTGCTATCCTTTAGTGAATTGAATTATTATCTTCTCCAATCTATACCTAGTAAACAGACAAGTGGGAAAAAATCTCCTTTAATTCATCATTGACCCTTCTGATGGTTTCTTAATTTGTGATGCATTTTCAAACAAATAAAGCCAGCTTGTGTTAACTTGGCCAGCTTTAGTTGCATCGATAATGAATGCAGGAAATGAAAATTTGCTTAGCAACACTTTCGCAGCTTAGCCTATTCCATCAGTGTTGTTATTGTAGTAGTTATTATAAATACTACAAACTGTAATCTCTCTATTATAACAGCTGTTATTTATATTGTGGTTGAACATGTCTGTGTCCCTGTCCCTCACTCCCTCCCTCCCCCTCCCTCTCCCTTTCTCTGTCTCTCTCTCTCACCCAAACTGGTGAAAGCAGAGGCTCCGCCCACCTTGAGTCTTGGATCTGCTCGATGTTTCTTCCTGTTAAAGTCAGTTTCTCTCTCCACTGTCTCCATGTTCTTCTCATGGAGGATTTTTGGGTCTCTTTAGAATAAAGAGTCGGTCTAGACCTGCTCATTTTTTGGAAAGTACCTTGATATAACTTTTGTTGTGATTTGGCGCTATACAAATAAATTGAACTGAATTGATGAGTTTCACATTGATGGTTGGCATTTTGAGTTTTCTTGGATTCAGGATTCACTGCTTTCACAACCTTTGTCTTGGGAACTCAGTCCCCAGGTGCCTGTATCTGACCACTTACATCACTTCTAACATGACATGTAAACCTGGAGTTAAATGGTGCAGCCCCAACAGAAAAATGATCAGTTTGTGACCAAAACAATATTCTAGTAGCCCAATTTGTCTGCCTTTGCCTTTCGGAGCAGGCACTGGGATACTTCAAAAGAATAAAAGAGGACTGCCAGGCCTACATCAGTGAGGTCCTACATCCCATAGACCAAAACAACCTGTCGCCTCCATTACTTGTGGTGCAGACACTGCAGCACAACAGCCACTCTGTCCATCATCAAGGACTACCTCATCAATAAGCTGCAAAGAGATGATGACAAATGCAAATTCCTCCAGTATCGCGAGGAAACTGCTCACCTCCACTCCGAGATCCTGGACATCAAAACAAGTGCCAGGATATTCCAGAAGACCAAGTGTACCATGTCCAACAGCGGGACTGCTGTTTGTTTATTTCCTGTACAGTCACTCCTTTCACCAACACTGCTTTGAAAGCTGCGTTGAGAGTGAGGCCGAATGCCCAACCTGAACTCTAGAGAACCAATGAAAACCCCCCCAACTGTGATTGGTCAGCAGTGACACATTTTATCTTTCCCTCAGATAAGTCAGGGTTGACTTGTTAAAGCTAAGCAGCCTTTGTTCTGGGAACCTGAGCAAAAATTATGAATCAAGTTCTGTGTTCATGAAGTGAGGACCAACACTTCAGAAGGTCGGTGGTTTGATCCCCAGCCCCTGCAATCTACATGTTGAAGTGTCCTTGGGTAAGATACTGAACCCCAGTTTGCTCCCAGTATCTGTTCCATTGGTGTGTGAGTGTTTGTGTGAATGATTACTGCTCCTAATGAGCAGGTGGAGCCTTGCGTGGTACGAATGCCACCACTGTATGAATGTTGGTGTGAATGGGTGAATGCAGGCTGGTGTTGTAAAGCTTTGATTGGTCAGTCAGACTAGAAAGGTTCTATATAAGTACAGTCCATTTAAAATTTACACACCTTTGCTACAATACAGATAGTTTGTTATATTTGATATTTAGACTGCTGGAAAGCTCACAAAACCATCTGAAAATAAATTACATTTCTTTCTTGAGTCAGGAATGTCAGGTTGCATTGTAAACATATGTGACCTTTATGAAAATGCTGTTTCTGTAAACTCACACAGTATCTGATTCACGGTACGCAGGCTTCACTCTAAAGTTATGATAACTGTCATAGTTTGACGATTACCTTAATTCTTAATTCTCTTAACCTCCTAAATAATAATGCCTAGAATGCTGAGAATTTGTAAAGAAATTAGGAAGAGTTTGTTTAGCACCATTAAAATACATTTCTAAAAATTTCACAATATATCAGATTATATATATTATATACATTATATGTATCATATATGAGGAATTATATGCCATCAACAGTTATTCAAAATTAAATAATGTTAGCTAGATTTCTTACATTTATTTCAGTCTAAACTGCATGAATACAACTTATTTAAATCTACGTATTATTATATTCTATAATTCCTTAAATATTGCTTTTTGTAGGTGTATAAAGGAAATTACCAAGACCAGGAGTCTAAATTATATGCTTTGAGCTGTTTTAGCAAAATGCTAAAGCCACCGTGCTGATAAAATCCCAGTGAAAGGGAGTGTTAGTTACCCTTGTAAATACAGCCAGGTAAGAAAGGAGAGACTTGATTGAGGTTCATGGTAACATTAACATTGCGCTGAATGTGTGTTATGCCTCCAATCATGCAGCTAGATGTCCAACTAGGTTACTCTGCCCAACCGGGAGTTCTGAGCTGGTTTAAAAGGGCCTGCCAAACGTGACTCAAGAAGGACTGACCACAGCAGCCAACGCCAGACTGCCAGTTTGATGACATGGGATACAGTACCACGCTGGTTTACTTGCCGGTTTTGGCTCCTCCTACTTTGGCAACAAGTAAACCCATCTGTTCTTCATGAAGGTCGGAAATCACTGAGAGTTCAGGCAGGGCAGCCGAAGGACATCAGAGGGAAAAACCGAAAATATTTTCTGTACTGAAATCAGTGGGGCCCGGCCCCCATGAAGGACCCCACTCTGACGTGAAATCTGAACGCGAGCTCTGCACCACTTAAAGCTGAAGACTGATCTGAGTATGTCACTATATTAATGGTCAACAGTGGTTGGTTTAAATCTTTGTGAGCCCACCTCCTCATACTTTGAAAACACAAAACATTGTTGATTTTTATGTAAAGGTACTTGGAAATTATTTTGTTTGGATTGGGGCACATATAATTGTAGATGTGACCTAAAAGAGTTAAAAAGACTTTTTTTTTCATTCCATCTTGACTTTAAGCATGTGTAATATTTACCATCTTGGAGCATTAACTTGCTAACATTCACTTTTTGGCTCTGGTATGAAAGTCATTTGGTTGTTAACCGAAGTAATACATTTAGAACATATGAAAAGTTAAAGGATTACCAAACTTATTAAGATTCATCCTCTGGGCACCAGGAATTTCCATTCAAAAGTTAATGGCAATGCTGCTTGTACTAACAGATGATGCTACAGCTGGTGATGACCACTGTGGTCCCACCTCATTCATTTCAACTAATGATAGTCGTTCGCCTCCTTAGTGAAAATCACAGATGAAGAAAAAGCAGGCTGAAAAATCAAATACTGTACTGATGGTGCTTTGAGACTTCCTCAGTCCATCTATTGTCACAGTACAAAGAATTATTTCTAATAGTGATTCTCAGGCAAATTTATTCATTCATTCTTTTGCTTGCTTTTGATTGGCTTGTGCTTCAAATGTTTCCAAACAACAAATGTGCACATTACTAAAATGTTTATTACATCAGACGTTCCCTGAGTTTAATGGTGCGACTTGAATTCATTGGTAGTTAGAAACTAGTTAGTAGTATTTATGAACTTAGGAATCATTACACACAAACTTACTGGCACAAGGAAGACCATCAGAGAAGGGCTGTAAAAGTCAACATTATTTTGTTGTTTGTTTTAATTCTGAGATGAGCTGAGAAAGAAAAGGAGAGTGATATGAGAGATGAACAGAAAAACAGTGCGGTAAAAAAAGAGTACACTCCCTCTCTCTCTCTTTTTCTCTCCGTGGCAGTTTAATCTAACCAATATGTCTGACACACAAGGGGAGGAGGCGGAGGAGGAGAGAGGGTTTGCATACTTTTCCATTGAGGTCAATGTTTCACAGAGGTTTTGACCACGGCCTGCAGACTCTGTATGTGAGACTTCAAGAGTTCTTGTGCAGTATGGACAGACGACAAATCAGTCTCATTACCTGTCGCTCAATTCTGACATCACATTCAGGTATTTTGAACACTTTGGTTAAAAAAAAGACAATCTGATGCAGTGGTTTTTAAAGTGAGGTCTGGGGACCCCCAGGGATCCTCAAGGAGGTTCCATATGGTCCCTAACAAAAAGGGGATAATATTTCCATTATAATTCATCCATTTACAACCCAATGACAGAATGTAAAGACATGTTGGTCATTGGCTTCATAATAAAACATTTAAAAGATAGTAAATCTTATCAGATCAGTCATTTCATCTGTGTCAGTTTCACATTTCATATCAATTATGTCTCATAATCATTTATTTTTATTCAACTTAAATGTTAATTGTTTCTTTGCACTTCCTACACTTTGTACTTCTCCTCCATCTGTTTTCTCCTCCCTCAGTGTTGCTCCACCTTTCATTTTCCCCTCCTTCCTTCTTTTCTCTCTTCCTCAAACGTCCCACTTTACTCACGTCTTCACAATCAGTTTTTTTTTAAGGATCCTTTCCGTCACTGTTTTTCTTCAGTCCTTCCTTTTTTGTATCACCTCCTCCTGCCCACACTGTCCATTTCTCCCTGTGCTGTATTTTTATCTTAACCTTCCACGTTCCCTCCCTGTTGTCTTCAACTTTATGCCTTCCTGTTACCATCTACCTCTCCCCCCGTGCTCCCCTTTTCTTTCTATTCTATGCTCCAGGCCAGCAGGAACAAAAGTCCTGGCAAGGAAGCAGAATTGATAAATTCCATGTTTTTAAGGCGTTACCATAAAGTAACTATAAGTCTGTGTTACTGGAAATAGTCAATGAAAACACTGATAAAAAATATTTACTGACCTTTTTTCCCTGACAAAATCAAGGCTAAACTATGTTAATACATTAAATTACAAATATTTTGACAAAATATAGTAGTTTCTTTTTAAAGAAAACTAATATAATCATTCTTTGCACAACTATGTTAGATACAGAAGTTGTTTTACATGCTTGATGCACAAGTAAGAAGCATTATCCTTCTATAACATTAAGTTTACACCAGTAATGCTAGCTAACATTACCAGTTCATAAGTCTGTTTCCACTGTATCTTCATCTATGGTCCCGCTGAAATGAGAGGTGGCAACAAAACATCCGAGACAACCTAAAGACCAACCATTACCTCGATAGCTGCCCACAACAAAGATGGCGACAGCTGCTGCCTCAGAATCCAAGGACAGCACCAACATTAGAAATGGATGACAAAAATGAAAATAATGTACAATTTTTTTTCTCATGAACCCAGACTACTCAAAATATGACTGGTGTTAAAGTGTATCATTGATGTACGCGCACACACACACACACACACACACACACACACACACACACACAAATTAAATCAGAAGCCCTGAAATTTTACTGTATTGTGATCAGTGAAGAGTTAAACTCTGTAAACGATTCGTTGCTGCTCTGATCTCTCTCACACTCTCACCACTCCCTAACATGAGTTACACAGCAACACTGAGTGTGTGTGTGAGTGTGTGTGTGTGTGTGTGTGTGTGTGTGTGTGTGTGTGTGTGTGTGTGTGTGTCTCCTTCAGCTCTGGTGGTCACTGTCAGAGGTGGAAGGAGAACCAAACTGTAGATTGTAGTTTTGCTCATATGGATGTGTCCATTGATGATGTTTTTCTATTATCACACTGGTTGTGTTAAGCAGACACTGTGTTGTATCTGTGTCTGTCGTTTGCTGACGTGTGACTGTACTTAATCATTTTGTCCTTCCTTGGCTTTTTTCCCTCTTTTCTTCACTGTTAGTTTTTGGCATGAGCTCCTTTTCCCTTTTGTCTCCTTTTACTGTCAACTGTGTTTTCACTTTGTGTGTGCTCTGTCTATTCCTACATCCCATAATATCTCACCCTCATGACTTCATTCCAAAAAAGTTGAGATGCTCTGTATTATATATTAGTAAAACAGAATGTTAGACTTTCCTAATCCTTTTTGACATTCAAATCAATGAAACAGTTAGAAATGTGGTCATATTGGACAGATGTCTGCTTATAGAGGAATGAGACCGACTCACAAGACAAGTTAAAGACCTTTAATGGTTTTACATGTTAGGAAAACAAGAATCATTCTAAGAGTCTTATCTCAGTAGATAGCAGGTAGACTAAACTTATGTAGGTCAAGTATGTAGGCATTGGTTGGTCTATCCATCCATCCATCCCTCCATCCTTAAATATAGACATTCAGAGCTGAACATTTTTGTGCATACATTATACGTACATGCAACATGTTTTTGCAACATGAGGATCTCACCCAGTGTTGTCTTCTTCTCCACTTCTGCCTGCTTCGGTTTGCTTGCCATTGTGTCCATATGAAATTAAAAATGACTGAACGTTGCCTGGAAAAGTCCCACTTTCAACCACTTGCTATCACTGTTTAACACTGAACATGAAAACTTACATATGTCCTGTGGGCGAAAGGGACGTGGGGAATTTTTTGGATGTCATGCCATCCTGTTCATATTAAATATCAAAGGCAAATTATGGTTCACATCTTTAGCCATACAGAAAAATCATTTTTGTGCAGATCATTGGTTTTTGTCTCAGTGTTTACAAGTCAGAAAGTGTGGATGGTGAGACAGAGAACAACAATAGTCACTACCGTGCGTGTCTACCTCCAGCATTTATCACTACTTTACACCTCCTGAATGGATAAGATGTTATTCTGGACTTGTAGGATGACGTCATTCTTCCTGCAGAGCTGTGACAAGTTGTTCATGTGTTGCTGGAGCAGGATCTCTCTCTCTCACCTGGTGATCCTGAACGTCCCACAGATGCTCTATTGGGTTGAGATCTGGTGAATATGCTGGTCAAGGAAGGACAGCGACATTGTTCTGGTCCAGGTAGGCTACTCCTGACAGACATGAGCCACATGTGGTCTGGCATTGTCATGCATGAAGGTGATGCCTGATTGCTGTATCCTGGGAATGACGTGTGGACCTAGTATGTATGTGGACCTAGTATATCAGAGACGGATGGCTGTGAATGTGGACAAGTTCTGACCATCATCCATTAGCAGTGGCCCCCCCACATCATGATATCACCACCAAACAATCCACTTCCTGGATCTATACGGCAGAATAGCGGTCTCCGTGATGATGGTTCAAACACCAAGGACCACCAGCTGTGTACAAGTTAAATCTGGACTTGTCACTAAATGTGATCTCCGTCCACTTTGCAATCAGCTATAACATCTGTAACATCTGTGCTGCACGTGTCTGCAGTGTTCAGACCATCATCATCATCAGCATCCCAACTGCCCGTTCACGTAAGTTTTTTCAGGAATCGTGACATCATCAGTTGTTTCAGTAGGACATTAATTAGACCTGGTAAATTATTGCCTTGACCAGGTCTTTTCAATCATATGGAAAAAAATCTCTCCAACATCATGGTTTACTCTGAAATGCACCAATGACTGTTATTTCTATGTTATGACTAAATGATGTTTATTCATGATTTAACATGTATCTATTCAGTGTATCACATGGTTGTTTAGGTAGGTAGGCGATTGTACATTTATTATATTCCATCAGTTCTCTTCATCATCCTGACCACATATCCATTGCCTTGACTTTAATTGTTGTCTGAGTGCTTCAAGATGTATGGCGTAATTAATTGTGCATTTATATTTACTTTTTCACCAAACCTTACCAGGACTATTTCCTTTCTGACAGCCAAGATGGGTCAAATTCTGTATCGACTTCATCGTCAACCGGGATTACTGTCACTCAAATTGTCTCCTCTACTTCACTCTGTGTTTGTGTTTGAAGCATGGATAAGCCATGCCTTCAGTAGGAACACCAGACCAGAGCAGAGGAGAGTCAAATCATTGATCAGGACAGCGAATCGTATAAAAGACGCAAATGTAGACTCTGTCAAACTGAGTGATTGTTTAGAATACAGTTTACATCACAATGTAAAGTTTGTTGGCTAAAAGAGTGGAAAGGATCACTGAATGTTGAAATGTGCCCTTGACTTATGAACAATTATTGTGTCGATAAGCTTTTAAAGATGACCATTGAGACAACATGCTGGAAAATATATTTCTTTTACAAAAATAATTATACTCTTTATAACACATTCCTCAAGCAGTCCTCAGCTGTCCTGTTAAAACACTTCAAATTATATGTTGCTCCACATCCACTAAAGATCCCTTGTCTGTCTAAACCAGCCCCCGTCCCCACCCCTTTGTCTCTCTGTCATCGTACCACCTGTGTGCTCTCAAGCAGGTGTTTCCCATGATTCCATTTGGTCTAATATGTGACATTATGGAAGCAGAAGGGAGAAATATGTTAGGTTTTATGATCACCCTGACACCCCTGTTATTTTCTTATGATTAGAGGTTGACCTACTGGATATGGTGTGTGTGTGTGTGTGTTTGTGTGAGAGAGAGAGAGGATTAGAAAGAGGAAAATGAGGATGTGGAGAGGCACCACAGAGCAGCATTAAAGATGAGGAAAAGCAAAACCTATTTTTGTAAATGACATCTGCATATGTGCAATATTACAGATGTAAAGATTCCACAAGGTGAACCCAGAAGACAAACAGACACACAGACACACACTAAAGAGTCATGCCCTGTGATCATGTGTCGTCAGGGTTGAGTGATTACAGGACAGATGAAGCAGGAAGGAAAAAACAGAAGCAGACAAAGATTCAGAGAAACAGGACAATAATAACTTCTTCAAGCAGGCGTTAGTTAAATTGTGGTCAGCTCTTCTTCTCTTTTCCATGGAGGACCTCAGAAAATCACACACACACCGGAATATGGACGGCAGCTGACATTCATGGGAACAGCTTCTCAATTTATTTCTTAACTAAGGCGTCTGATTCTTGTTTTCATTACATCCAACAACAAAAAGACCCCAAACAAGAATGAACTTGTCCTTCTAACATGATATATCACATCCCTCTGTGCCAAAGAGCAACACTCTTGTCCAAAAAACAAGTAACTAGTAGGACATTACGAGAGCGAAACACAAGAGAATAAACCTTTATTATCTGCATGTGTATCTATGTAATGATTTTATTTCAATGTACCTTATAACCATAGGAAAAATGCCATTAATCTGAATGTATGATAAGACAATAGATAACAAAGGATTATAATATTACAAAGTTTAATAATCCTCCACCATGAGAGAAGCCAAGAGTGGGATATAGGAATGGCTTTCATCCATCCTTCTGTGTAATTTTTTTAATTTAACCTTTATTTATACAGGTAATCCCATTGAGACACGGGGTCTCATTCTCAACAGAGACCTGTTTCACACAAATACAATAACAATTAGTTACAGACAGATCAATCAATACATTCAACAATTCAAAAGTGCAAAGCGGAAGCAGCTGGAAGACTGTAATTAGTAAAAATACTACAAACAGGAACAAATTTCCATAGCTTAAAATAAGTTTAAAATCCCAGAGTGGGATCAAGCTGGACAGCTTCAGATCCTGCTGTAATGTATTCCAGGTTAAAGGTGCAGAGTATGAAAAGGCCTTTTTGCCAAGCTCTGTACAGACTGAGGGAACACTGAAGGTTATAAAGGCCTGGGAGCGAAGGCTACAACTACACTGTTTACGTGACATGTAAGAGGATAAATATGAAGGGAGCAGACCAAGGATGGATTTGTAAATGAAGGTATACCAATGCAGTAGTCTACGTGTGGATAATGACCAGTTGACCAGTGAGTAGAGAGTGCAGTGGTGGGTGAGAGGTTTACATCCTGTTATGAATCTTAGTGCTCTGTGATAAACAGCATCCAATGTCTGTAAAGAGCTGGCAGAGGCGTTCATGTAAATAATGTCACCATAGTCAAGAAAGCGGTAAGAAAGTTGGGGCAACAAGTCGTTTCCTGGTATTTGATGAAAAGCAATGTTTTTTCTATAAAAGAACCCTAGTTTTAATTTCAGTTTTTTTAAAGGATTTTCAATATGGGTCCTGAAGAAAAGATTTTCATCAAATATAATGCCGAGGTATTTATAAGAGGCCACAAACTCAATAGGGTTGCCTTGGGTGGATTTAATAGAAGGGAGAACTGCTGGCACCTTCTTTTTGTTTGAAAACATTCCCTTTGTTTTGTCGGCATTTAGCAGCAGTTTGAGATGAGACAATTGGGACTGGATAGTGTTAAATGCAGACTGCAAACATTCAAAATCCAGGGCAACAGTCTTGGCGCGACAATAAACGATTGTGTCATCGGCATAAAAATGTAAAGAGGCATCAGTTATGTTCTGACCCACATCAGTAACATAAATTGTGAATAGTGTGGGTCCCAAAACTGAGCCTTGTGGCACACCTTTGGTGACATTTAAATAAGTGGATGAGAGACCACTGAGCTGCACACACTGCTTGTGACCTGAAAGATAGTTTAAAAACCAGCCTGGCATGAAAGGCCTATATGTGAAAGCCTCTGAGATAAGATGCCATGATCTACTGTATCAAATGCTTTGGACAGATCTATGAAAAGTGCAGCACAGTAGTCTTTAGCGTCCAAAGCTTCCACCACATCATTCAGAACTTTCATGGAGGCAGTTACTGTGCTATGCTGTTTCCTGAAGCCAGACTGATGGGGAGATAAAATGTTAACAGAACACAAGTACTCCTTAATCTGATCATTCACCAGCTTTTCAAGAACTTTGGCTAAGATGCAGAGTTTGGAGATAGGACGTAATGTATGGAGCATAACTCAAACTCAACTTTCTGCACACAACAACAAAGGACTGAAGTGGTGCCTTTTGCTATTTAGGAACTTTTATCATTCGTATGTTTTCCACTTCCATTGTTAGAAGCTGAGTTTATGCTCATTGTGTGTTTTTTTGTTTTCTTTTTCTCAGATGAGATTTCTGAGACTAATTCAACTTTAAGTTACTCTAAAAACTTTATGTGGCAATGCGAGGGGTGGATTAGGTAAATACCTAATATTAGGTGTTATTCTAAAAAAACCCACCAAAATCAGCCCAACGCCACCTTGGGAATTCCACCCAAGGAATCAATGAAGAAAGAAATTGTAATTCAACCAATAACAGTAAGGCACACAGGGTCGTTATACTAGAGGCGGGAGACGTGGTTCCACTTAAAACAATCATTTTTATTATAAACACAGTAACTGTAAAATGTTTGTTTGAAAACAGACAACCGATAAAACACCTTTCTGCCAGGAAAACAAAAGGGAAAGGAAGCTTACCAGCTTCAGCTTTGATGGGCCAATGGGGCGAAATATACAGAACTCAATATACAATAATCAAACAAACCCCAAACCAGAGAACGTAAATCAGACTACAATTTAATCAAGAAAATCCAACTAAACAGTAACCCAAAAGCAAATAATGGGTGTCCAAATACTTAGGGCGGTCCAAATACAAAACGGAAAAAAAGAAAGAAATGAAAGGAAAGCCTGAATTATTAAGTGGACCCCACCATTCCCTCAGTCCACAACTAGGAGCGGCTTGCTCACAGCCGAGAAGGCAAATTAATATGCAGTAGCATGAGGTCACACAGCAGACACAAGCAGGTCTAGGTGCAGTGAAGCTACAGCTAAGCTAACGCTAAGCGATAGCAGAGCAGGCACAGGCCCAGCAGACAGGTAAAAGGCAAAGCCGGTAAGGGCAAAGCAGGCAGAAGCAAGCAGGTCGACGCAAAGCAGGTCGAAGCAAAGCAGCAGTGTTTCCTATAAAGCAGCGCCGCCACAGCTCCCAGTGAAGCGGTTCTGCTGGACATAGAAAAACAATTTTACTCTAAAGTGCTGTGAGCTAAATTGAGTAGGGCAACCATTAGGCTCACATACCGTTCAGGCAGTGTCTGCACACACAGGCCGGGACCGGCCACAGTACATCAGAGGTTCACGTAGTCAGACAAGGGGACCACCTGACAAAAGCCTACAACATGCGAGGACTACTTTGACAATTTATTAACTAAATTTCAGCATGCACATACAATGCAACCAAAGAGCAAGAGGAAGCCAAGATGGGCACCTACCTCCTTTTATAAAGGTAGTACGGTGATAGGCTAACAGCCCAAGATGAAAGTCACATTTGCACCACACAGGGAGGAGGTGCCTCATCCTGCTACAGTCATGTACTTATGTGTTTAATGAAATGCACCTGTGACAGGGGACCCTGAGTACTTCTTTCTTCTTCTTTCTTATATACCCATTTATACATTTAAAAATGAAGATTAGTGCTGGGGTGCAGTTCAGAAATAGGACCCAAATGCAGACTCAGAGATTAAATAAAATAATAGGCAAAATTCACAACCAAGGCAAAGGCAAAAACACAGGAGGTACAAAATCCAAGGTACAAATCCAAAACCAAGAACATCTTACGGAGAAATTGAAGCAACACAGGGATAACGGAGGACACGGTGCAAAACAGGGAACAGCCAGGGCAAGGAAGGCCAAACAGAGTTAGGAAGGAATCACAGGGCTAGGAGGGAATAACGGAGCTACACAGGGAATAACGGACTAACTGACACAGAGGACAGAACCAAACAGACTTAAATACACAGAGTAATGAGACAATGACACACAGGTGGCACAGGGAGGAAGAGAGAATCAGAGACAGGTGGAAACACTCAGACAATCACAGAGGAGGGAAAATGAAGAAAAGGGAACCTTAAAGGGAAAACATGGAGGATAAACTGATCATAAACTAACAAGACAGAGCAAACATAAACACGGGGAAAAGGAGCAAACTGGAACTAAAAACATAGAAGACTAAAACACAGACAGAGGAACCATAAGGGTAAAACAGATCATAAGAGAAGACCGGAAATTTAAAGCAAAAGCACTAGCATGGAACACGGACTTTCAAAATAAAACAGGAAACAGTAACCTAAAATACTGAACCATAACAGATCAGTATTATGAAGCAAAGAGAGGGAAGTAAAACATCAAATATGAAGCTGGGATTTAACAAAGAAGACAAAATATGATGTATATGATGATAATTGGGTGACAAACAATATACATATAGTATTTCACAGTTTAAATTAAAAAATGTTACTTGAATCTAATGTCAACAAACCATTTACATTGATAATATTTATTTGCTGAAAAACTGTTGCACGTCAGAAAATTCTAGATCTGCACCAGATCTGATCCAGATTCACCTCAAAGACCAACCACCTCTTCTCCCTTTAAAAGTGTCACCTCTCGAAAAATTTCATCTAAATCCATTGGGAGATTTTTAATGTATCCTGCTAACCAACCAACTTACAGATGGAAAACATGTCCTCCTCATAACTGAGTCAAGTCACTTTTAATTATAGAGAACATTTAAAAACAGCAAAGTTCTGTACAGAGTAAAATTCAGGCAATAAGGACCTGCCACCTGAGGACCTGGGACCTTTCTGTGTGGAGTCTCCATGTTCTCCCCGTGTCTGCATGGGTTCCCTCCAGGTTCTCCAGCTTACAAGTTTGTATCTGCCCAGAGGATTACTAGCTAAACAGGGAGCTACAAAGATCACTGAATGAAGCTGCAGCATTTCTAAGGGTAACTGAGAACTAACTAACTAACTTTTGTTAGAACAGGAAAAAGGCAAACATGAATTTTGTTATTTTATAATATATATAAAGTATGAAAATATATATTATTAGTCGCTCCTTGTCAACCATCTTCTAATGTCTCATTCATTGTTAGGAAGGGTAGGCGAGTTGCATCTGTGACATCCATCTTCTTCATGTAGCCATACAAATAAGCCAATCTGGGGCTGAGATTTTAACTTTACTTCCGTTTCAACTCTCTCACGGAAACAACTATTCCTACTCACATATCGCATTATTGTTTCTTACATTAACTATCATTCTGATCCTTACACATGACGATTCTCATTCACCTGTACTATTAATTCCTCTGAACGCTATTATTCTGTTTCACATCCTAACTTTTACCCACATTTACATATGCTACCATACTGTTGTGCTGTTATCATCTCTTACATAAACTATCATTTGAAAATATGTGTTTGTAAAAATACAGTTGATTATGTTAGAAAGAATAAACTTGTGTGTAAAATCTAATAAGATGAGTTACTTAAAAATATTGTGCAAACTCATTGCCTTAGATAAATTAAGAAAAGTAAACTTGAGATTTTGAGTGTGCAATACTTAAACAATGACATTCCATTTTCTTCTGCTTATCCTTATTCTTATTCAATGTGGAGGAGCAGCGGCTCCACTCTGAGCCCCTCCTGAATGACTGAGCTCCTCTCCCTATCTCTAAGGTTGAGACCCTGAGGACACCCATAGGTGAGGGTAGGAACGTAGATTGACCGGTAAATTGAGAGCTTTGCCCTGTAGCTTAGCTCCCTTTTCACCACAACAGACCGATAGAGTCCGCATCACTGCAGACGCTGCTCTGATCTGTCTATCAATCTCCCGTTCCATTCTTCCCTCACTCATGAACAAGACGCTGAAATACTTGAACTCCACTTAGGGCAGCAACTCATCCCTGACCTGGAGTGAGCAATCCACACTTTTCTGACTGAGAACCATGGCCTCAGACTTGGAGGTGCTGATTCTCATCCCAGCAGCTTCACACTCAGCTGCAAACTGTCCCAATGACAGCTGGAGGTCACGGCATGATGAAGCTAACAGGACACCATCATCTGCAAAAAGCAGAGTCCACTAAACCGGACACCCTCTGTCACCTGGCTGTACCTAGAAATTCTGTCAATAAAGATTAAAAACAGAATTGGTGACAAAGGGCAGCCCTGAGGGAGTCCAACTTTCACTGGTAACAAGTTTGACTTTTTGCTGGCAAAGCGAACCAAACTCTCACTCCGATCATAAAGGGACCGAATGACCCGTAATAACGGGCCCGAGACCCTATAATCCCGGAGCACCCCACACAGAGCACTACAAGGGACACGGTCGTATGCCTTTTTCAAGTCCACAAAGCACATGTAGACTGGTTGGGCAAACTTCCATGAACCCTCCAGCACTCTAGCAAGAGTGAAGAGCTGATCCAGCGTTCCACGACCAGGACGAAAAATGCGGTTTTCGTCCTGGAATCCGAGATTCGACTAACGGACGGACTCTCCTCTCCAGTACCTTGGCATAGACCTTCCCAGGTCAGCAGCACACCATCCCCACTGTACACAGTGCGAACAGAATACTGCTTTCCCCTCCTGAGTCGTCTAATGGTTTGCCAGAATCTCTTTGGGGTCATGCGAAAGTCATGCTCCATGGCCTTACTGAACTCCTCAAACACGCAAGTTTTTGCTTCAGTGACTGCCAAAGCTGCACTCTGCTTGGCCTGTCAGCTGCATCAGGAGACCCACAGGCTAACCATGCCCAGTGAGACTCCTTCTGCAGCTTGACCGCTTCCCTAACTGCTGGTGTCCACCACAGGGTTCAGGGATTAGTGCCCCGACAGGCACCCACAACCTTACGGCCACAGCTTCAGGCAGCCGCCTCAACAATGGAGGCGCAGAACATAGTCTATTAGGACTCAATGTCCCCAGCCTCCCTCGGAATGCAGTCAAAGTTCTGCCGGAGGTGAAAGTGGGGTCCCAGACAGGGGCCTCTGCCAAATGCTCCCAGCACACCCTAACTGTACGCTTGGGTGCACCAGGCCTGTCCGGCACCCTCCCCTGTCACCATATCCAACTCACCATGAGGTGGTGATCAGTTGACAGCTCAGCACCTCTCTTCACCAGAGTATCCAGAACATATGGTTGTAGGTCTGATGATACAACTATAAAGTCGATCATCGACCTACCACCAAGCCAAGTGCCAAGTGCATTTATGGACACCCTTAAGTTCAAACATGGTGTTCGTTATGGACAAACTGTGACGAGCACAGAAGTCCAATAACTGAACACAACTCAGGTTCAGATCAGGCAGGCTGTACTTTAGCTTGTTTACTGTTATTACGATAACTTAAACTACCAATATCCTAAAAAGTATTGTAACATGCTGAAATTTCTTATTGGATGAATTATACAAAATGATTTGCTTTTTACTCTGGAGTGTTTGTTATAACAACACATCACACAACTTTATTTCATCACCCAGGCAGGATGTCACTAACCGTGTGAGAGACTGAACTCATGATGCAGAGGTGTTGTATAACTAACCATTTTCTATTGAAATATTTCTAAAGAACTAATTACTGCTTAACTGATAGTCATTAAGAACACGTTTAAACACAGGTTACTTGGGTTTATGGCCTCAACACATTGTCTCAAGGTATGCTGGGAAACTCCACCCGCCTATCCCCAACACAACAGTATCTATTAACCCATTGTGTAAAACCACAGTGGTTGTTTCGACTCATTAAACATTTATTTTTATAAGGTCAAAAAACGTCAGCTACCCCACATTGAACAGGACAGCTGCAGAACAATAAACAATATACTGTATGTGAATCTATTCTGATGTGTGCAATAAGAGCATTCATGTAACAGATCTGAATGTGAATTAAAGATTTTAGAAGCTGGGACAGGAAATACCTGAGTAGAGTTTTACAAAAAAAAGTACCATTTATCCAACTTTTCTCACATAACAAAAGGAATGTTTACCATGAAAAGTAGTGGAGTACAAGTAGAAAGTATGAACAGAAAACAGACTATTCAAGTAAAGTAGCCCTAATTTGAGGGGTACTAAGTACAAGAGTATTATACTTAGTTACATTGTGGGATGTAACTAAGTATAATATTGAAAAAAGCCAAAGTTCCCAGTACTTGGTTTGTTTAAATGAACCAAACTCAAGTAAACTGAGTTTGACAGTTTTCTTGATGCCGAAGTAACTAAAATAAAATGAGTGTTATTTTACAAGTTGATAAAACACTGAGTTAAGTCAACGCAGTATTTCTGATTAAATTCAGTTTTACATTTTAGATGTAAGAGAGTATGGTAGTGTCTGAGTTTTAAATGGTTAGGCATACTGGAACTGGCGGTGATGTTCATGTCATTTTGCTCACATTTACCAATGATACAGGTTATGGTTCATCCACATCAGCACAAACTGAGTTTTTCTAGTTGCGGAAGAATCTGTGTCTTTGGATTCTAATTTTCGTGTCATGTTACACCAAACCTGATGTCTTTGCACCAGCTTGCCATCAACTTCAGAACCCAATTATTCAATCATGTTTTGGGCCTTGTATGTCCAGGCAGCTGCCTACATTAAAGAGCTACAACAGCTGTAATACCAACCTGAGGTCCTCTGATTTGTATGCTTCTAATCTGTTGGTTGTTTCCTGGTTGTTCCTCGCTTCAGCCTCAGGACTAAAGGAGTCTGCCTTTGCGGTAGTCGGACCTACACCTTCAAACATACCGTTTCGATGTTAGATCTGTGGACAATGGTGTGATTACATACAAAGTCAATGCAAAGCATCGACTAGACGCAAATTTGCACAAGGCATTGTGAATGATGTGAATGACATGAAATCTAAATCATTCACATCTTCATGGGAGTTGAAAAAAAATCAGCTTAGCTGTATGAGGACACCTGAAGCCGTACAACACTTCTAAGTTTAGTTACAGAGATCAGAATAAAAGGAGGGGGCTTGGAGGATGTCAGTGAGGAGATTGGACAATCTGAAAATGTCTTTTACAACCCCATTTCCAAAAAAGTTGGGTGCTTTGTAGAATGTAAATAAAAACAGTATCCAATGATTTATAAATCATTGATAACCCATATGTAATTGAAAAAAGCACAAAGACAACATTTCAAAAGTTTAAACAGAAATTTTTTATTGTTTTTGAAAATGATATCCTCATTTAGAATTTGATGCCAGCAACACGTTTCCATAAAGTTGGACAGGGTCATGTTTACCACTGTGTTTGCATCACCTCTTCTTTTAACAACACTCTGTCAGCGTTTGGGAACTGAGGAGACCAGCTGATGTCATTTTAAAGTGGAATGTTTTCCATTCTTGTCTGGTGTAGGATTTCAGCTGCGCCAGAGTTCAGGGTCTCCTTTGTCCTATTTTATGTTTCATAATGCTCCAAACATTTTCAATGGGTGACAAGTCTGGACTGCAGGCAGGTCAGTTTAGCACTGGACTCTTTTACTATGGAGCCATGCTGTTGTAATACCTGCAGAATGTGGTTTGACATTGTCTTGTGAAATAAACAAGGCCTTCCCTGAAAGAGACGTTGTTTCCTTGGCAGCATATGTTGCTCCCAAACCTGTATATATAGTTCAGCATTAATGGTGCCTTCACAAATGTGCAGGTTACCCATGCCATGTGCACTAATGCCCTCCCATACCATCACGGATGTTGGCTTTTGAACTGTGTGCTGATAACAAGCCAGATGGTCCCTCTCCTCTTTAGCCCGGAGGACGCAGCGTCCATGATTTCCAAAAAGAATTTCAAACGTTTACCCACTTTACCTCAGTCCATCTTAAATGAGCTCAGGCCCAGTGAGGGCGGGGCCTTTCTGGATCTGGTTAATATTCGGTTTCCTCTTTGCATGGTAGAGTTTCAGCTGTCATTTGTGGATGCAGTGACGAACTGTGTTCACAATGTCTTTTAGAAGTGTTCCTGAGCCCATGTCCACTACAGAATCCTGTCTGTTTTTAATGCAGTGATGTCCACTACAGAATCCTGTCTGTTTTTAATACAGTGATGTCCACTACAGAATCCTGTCTGTTTTTAATGTAGTGATGTCCAATACAGAATCCTGTCTGTTTTTAATGCAGTGATGTCTACTACAGAATCCTGTCTGTTTTTAATGCAGTGATGTCCACTACAGAATCCTGTCTGTTTTTAATGCAGTGATGTCCACTACAGAATCCTCTGTTTTTAATGCAGTGATGTCCACTACAGAATCCTGTCTGTTTTTAATGCAGTGATGTCTACTACAGAATCCTGTCTGTTTTTAATGCAGTGATGTCCACGATGTCCAATACAGAATCCTGTCTGTTTTTAATGCAGTGCCGTCTGAGGGCCTGAAGATCACGACCATCCAATATTGGTTTTCATCCCTGTCCCTTGGCACAGAGATTTCTTCAGAGTCCCTGAATCTTTGAATGATAATGTTACTGTAGACGATGAAATCCACAAAATTCTTTATTTCTGTAAAAGTCTGTAATTTTATGTTGAGAAACATTATTCTTAAATTGTTGCACTATTTTCCAGTGCAGTCTTTCACAGAGTGGTGAACCCCTCCACATCTTTCCTTCAGAAAGACTCATCCTCTCTGATGCTCACTTTATTTTGCAAATCATCACATTCTGTTTTCCATTTACATCCTCAACAATGTAGGTGCAGAACATAGTCCATTCAGACTCAATGTGCCCAGCCTCCCTCGGAAAGCAGTTGAAGTTCTGTCGGAGGCGAGAGTTGAAGATCTCCCAGACAGGAGGCTCTGCCAAATGCTCCCAGCAAACCCTCACTGTACGTTTGGGTGCACAAGGCCTGTCCGGCATCCTCTCCCGCCATCAGATCCAACTCACCATCAGGTGGTGATCAGTTGACAGCTCAGCACCTCTCTTCACCAGAGTGCCCAGAACATATGGTCGTAGGTTTGATGATACAACTATAAAGTCGATCATCGACCTACCACCAAACCAAGTGCCAAGTGCACTTATGGACACCCTTATGTTCGAAGATGGTGTTCGTTATGGACAAACTGTGACGAGCACAAGTCCAATAACTGAACACAACTCAGGTTCAGATCAGGCAGGCTGTACTTTAGCTTGTTTACTGTTATTACGATAACTTAAACTACCAAATTCCTAAAAAGTATTGTAACATGCTGAAATTTCTTATTAGATGAATTATACAAAATGATTTGCTTTTTACTCTGGAGTGTTTGTTATAACAACACATCACACAACTTTATTTCATCACCCAGGCAGGATGTCTCTAACCGTGTGAGAGACTGAACTCATGATGCAGAGGTGTTGTATAACTAACCATTTTCTATTGAAATATTTCTAAAGAACTAATTACTGCTTAACTGATAGTCATTAAGAACACGTTTAAACACAGGTTACTTGGGTTTATGGCCTCAACACATTGTTTCAAGGTATGCTGGGAAACTCCACCCGCCTATCCCAACACGACAGTATCTATTAACCCATTGTGTAAAACCACAGTGGTTGTTTCGACTCATTAAACATTTATTTTTATAAGGTCAAAAAACGTCAGCTACCCCACATTGAACAGGACAGCTGCAGAACAATAAACAATATATGAATATATTCAAGATTTTAGAAGCTGGGACAGGAATGACCTGTGTAGAGTTTTACAAAACAAAAGCACTATTCACTCCAACTTTTCTCACATAACAAAAGGAATGTTTACCATGAATAGTATGGGGAGTGCAAGTAGAAAGTATGAACAGAAAACAGACTATTCAAGTAAAGTAGCTCTAATTTGTGGGGTACTAAGTACAAGAGTATTATACTTAGTTACATTGTGGGATGTAACTAAGTATAATATTGAAAAAAGCCAAAGTTCCCAGTACTTGGTTTGTTTAAATGAACCAAACTCAAGTAAACTGAGTTTGACAGTTTTCTTGATGCCGAAGTAACTAAAATAAAATGAGTGTTATTTTACAAGTTGATAAAACACTGAGTTAAGTCAACGCAGTATTTCTGATTAAATTCAGTTTTACATTTTAGATGTAAGAGAGTATGGTAGTGTCTGAGTTTTAAATGGTTAGGCATACTGGAACTGGCGGTGATGTTCATGTCATTTTGCTCACATTTACCAATGATACAGGTTATGGTTCATCCACATCAGCACAAATTGAGTTTTTCTAGTTGCGGAAGAATCTGTGTCTTTGGATTCTAATTTTCGTGTCATGTTACACCAAACCTGATGTCTTTGCACCAGCTTGCCATCAACTTCGGAACCCAATTATTCAATCATGTTTTGGGCCTTGTATGTCCAGGCAGCTGCCTACATTAAAGAGCTACAACAGCTGTAATACCAACCTGAGGTCCTCTGATTTGTATGCCTCTAATCTGTTGGTTGTTTCCTGGTTGTTCCTCGCTTCAGCCTCAGGACTAAAGGAGTCTGCCTTTGCGGTAGTCGGACCTACACCTTCAAACATACCGTTTCGATGTTAGATCTGTGGACAATGGTGTGATTACATACAAAGTCAATGCAAAGCATTGACTAGACTCAAATTTGCACAAGGCATTGTGAATGATGTGAATGACATGAAATCTAAATCATTCACATCTTCGTGGGAGTTGAAAAAAAATCAGCTTAGCTGTATGAGGACACCTGAAGCCGTACAACACTTCTAGGTTTAGTTACAGAGATCAGAATAAAAGGAGGGGGCTTGGAGGATGTCAGTGAGGAGATTGGACAATCTGAAAATGTCTTTTACAACCCCATTTCCAAAAAAGTTGGGTGCTTTGTAGAATGTAAATAAAAACAGTATCCAATGATTTATAAATCATTGATAACCCATATGTAATTGAAAATAGCACAAAGACAACATTTCAAAAGTTTAAATAGAAAATTTTTATTGTTTTTGAAAATGATATCCTCATTTAGAATTTGATGCCAGCAACACGTTACCATAAAGTTGGACAGGGTCATGTTTACCACTGTGTTTGCATCACCTCTTCTTTTAACAACACTCTGTCAGCGTTTGGGAACTGAGGAGACCAGCTGATGTCATTTTAAAGTGGAATGTTTTCCATTCTTGTCTGATGTAGGATTTCAGCTGCGCCAGAGTTCAGGGTCTCCTTTGTCCTATTTTATGTTTCATAAAGCTCCAAACATTTTCGATGGGTGACAAGTCTGGACTGCAGGCAGGTCAGTTTAGCACTGGACTCTTTTACTATGGAGCCATGCTGTTGTAATACCTGCAGAATGTGGTTTGACATTGTCTTGTGAAATAAACAAGGCCTTCCCTGAAAGGGACGTTGTTTCCTTGGCAGCATATGTTGCTCCCAAACCTGTACATATAGTTCAGCATTAATGGTGCCTTCACAAATGTGCAGGTTACCCATGCCATGTGCACTAATGCCCTCCCATACCATCACGGATGTTGGCTTTTGAACTGTGTGCTGATAACAAGCCAGATGGTCCCTCTCCTCTTTAGCCCGGAGGATGCAGCGTCCATGATTTCCAAAAAGAATTTCAAACATTTACCCACTTTACCTCAGTCCATCTTAAATGAGCTCAGGCCCAGTGAGGGCGGGGCCTTTCTGGATCTGGTTAATATACAGTTTCCTCTTTGCATGGTAGAGTTTCAGCTGTCATTTGTGGATGCAGCGACGAACTGTGTTCACAATGTCTTTTAGAAGTGTTCCTGAGCCCATGTCCACTACAGAATTCTGTCTGTCTTTAATACAGTGATGTCCACTACAGAATCCTGTCTGTTTTTAATGCAGTGATGTCCACTACAGAATCCTGTCTGTTTTTAATGCAGTGATGTCCACTACAGAATCCTCTGTTTTTAATGCAGTGATGTCCACTACAGAATCCTTTGTTTTTAATACAGTGATGTCCACTACAGAATCCTGTCTGTTTTTAATGCAGTTATGTCCACTACAGAATCCTGTCTGTCTTTAATACAGTGATGTCCATTACAGAATCCTGTCTGTTTTTAATGCAGTTATGTCCACTACAGAATCCTGTCTGTTTTTAATGCAGTGATGTCCACTACAGAATTCTGTCTGTCTTTAATACAGTGATGTCCACTACAGAATCCTGTCTGTTTTTAATGCAGTTATGTCCACTACAGAATCCTGTCTGTTTTTAATGCAGTGATGTCCACTACAGAATCCTGTCTGTCTTTAATACAGTGATGTCCATTACAGAATCCTGTCTGTTTTTAATGTAGTGATGTCCACTACAGAATCCTGTCTGTTTTTAATGCAGTGATGTCCACTACAGAATCCTGTCTGTTTTTAATACAGTGATGTCCATTACAGAATCCTGTCTGTTTTTAATGCAGTGATGTCCACAACAGAATCCTGTCTGTTTTTAATGCAGTGATGTCCACAACAGAATCCTGTCTGTTTTTAATACAGTGATGTCCACTACAGAATCCTGTCTGTTTTTAATACAGTGATGTCCACTACAGAATCCTGTCTGTTTTTAATGCAGTGATGTCCACTACAGAATTCTGTCTGTTTTTAATGCAGTGATGTCCACTACAGAATCCTGTCTGTTTTTAATACAGTGATGTCCACTATAGAATCCTGTCTGTTTTTAATACAGTGATGTCCACTACAGAATCCTGTCTGTTTTTAATACAGTGATGTCCACTATAGAATCCTGTCTGTTTTTAATACAGTGATGTCGAATAGAATCCTGTCTGTTTTTAATACAGTGATGTCCACAACAGAATCCTGTCTGTCTTTAATGCAGTGATGTCCACAACAGAATCCTGTCTGTTTTTAATACAGTGATGCCCACTACAGAATCCTGTCTGTCTTTAATACAGTGATGTCCACTACAGAATCCTGTCTGTTTTTAATGCAGTGATGTCCACTACAGAATCCTGTCTGTTTTTAATGCAGTGATGTCCACTACAGAATCCTGTCTGTTTTTAATACAGTGATGCCCACTACAGAATCCTGTCTGTCTTTAATACAGTGTTGTCCACTACAGAATCCTGTCTGTTTTTAATGTAGTGATGTCAACTACAGAATCCTGTCTGTTTTTAATGCAGTGATGTCCACTACAGAATCCTGTCTGTTTTTAATGCAGTGATGTCCACTACAGAATCCTGTCTGTTTTTAATGCAGTGCCGTCTGAGGCCAATATTGGTTTTCAGCCTTGTCTCTTGGTACAGAGATTTCTACAGAGTCTCTGAATCTTTTAATGATATTGTTACTGTAGACGATGAAATCCACAAAATTCTTCATTTCTGTAAAATTCTGTAATTTTATGTTGAGAAACATTATTGTAGCAGCCAATAACGTTATAACCGCCGATAATGTAATAACTTTTTGTTTCATTTTTAATGTAATAAAAGCTGATAATGTAGTAACTTGCCAATAACGTAATAGCTTTTTGTCCATAATGTAATAAGTTATTACAGTATTGGCTGGTTGTTACATCATTGGCTGGGTTTTCAAAAATATATTAAAAATGTTATAACTGGAGCCGATAATGTAATAATATACTTATATCATTTTATTTAAGTTTGATTTATTGGCTATAGGTGTAACATGATACTTACCCTTACTGTTGCCTCCCCTCGCTCTCTCTCTTTCTCTCTCTTTCTCTCTCATTTCAATTCAATAAGTTTTATTGGCGTGAATGTAATAAAACAATGTTGCCAAAGCATCATATAATACATACATACAACTCCAATAACAATAATAATAATCAAAAATAAAGTAATAATAATAATAATATATCAATGGTAATAATCAAACTCATAGGAGACAAAGTAATTCAAATAATATAATACAAAAAAAGTGTAAATATGTTCAAGGCCTAATGTGCCTGTGTTAAATATATATACAGTATATATATATATATTGTGTGTGTGAGTGTGTAATTTCTATAGGCACTATTTATTTGTTTGTTCAACTTGATGGTTAGAATTATCTGTCCACTCCAGTTCCAAATGAAGTGGCAGCACACGTTTGCAAACACAGACAATTACTCATATGTTGTATGATATGAAATCTATGCCTCTGTATAGATGTTGTGTTGTCAAATAAAAAAGACCACAATCTCTTTCCATGCAAATGTTATCTTTAATGTAACATTTTTATTTATTTATTTATTTTTATTTTTCTTCAAATATCTGTCTGCACGTATTCTTATGGTTTGTGCCAAGATTTGGTAAAAAACATTTCTTAAAATACATGCAGTTTGATCTTGTAGCAGATAATTAGTATTTCTGTGCTTGTGAGTGTGTATGTGACCTACACCAGCCCTCTTTGAAATACTAGCCTGTTACATTTTATTTGGAAATAATACCTATCTCTCATCAAAGAGGGCGTGATCCACCAAGAGTGAAACAGAGAGACCAAACAAGACAAACAGGGACGAGAGGACAGACAGTAACACCAATGAGCTGTGTTGTGGTTTGTGTTCCGTGCACCCTCAGCCAGCCCAGAGTCTAAAGAGTCCTGAGAACCGAATACAGAGCGGTGATGTTGGCTACAAACACGAGCTCAGCAGCCACTGGTGGCTCCAATCAACACTATAGATCGGGTTATAGTAGATGCTGGTGTGTTGGGCCGGGATCAGAGTCCAACAGAAACCAGAAAGTCCGGTCAGTCCCCCCCGGCCGTGAGAACATCCAGGACGCAGAACCCACAGCACAATAGGGACATGACATACGAGCCCAGGGCACAGGAAGTTACCCCACCAGTGCCGCGAGAGGGCCCAGGTGCTCCACCAGGGACACAGGGCAGAAAGCTCATCAGAGGGCCCATAGCCATTAAACCACCCAGCTCCGAGCCCCCACATCAATTCCAGCCATGCCTCTCCTCCCCCCTCCACCAGGATGTCCCCAACCCAGCCCCACATCCACCCCACCCAGGACCAGGTGGCCAGGCAGCAGGCACATCGACGGCACCACCAGACGCCGGCCACACCCCCCGACCAACCCCAGCGGGCCAAGGACCACCAAGGGCTGGCCCCCCTAGGCACCAGGACACGCCCTGAGGGAGCAGAGGAGAGAGAGAAGGCGGACAGGGGCCCACGAGGACCTGACCATAGTTCACCTAGCCTCCGTTACCCGAGACTAGGCCAGGCACCACAAGCCATGCCTAAACCCCACCATCTGTGTAATTTCATCCGACCACGCTTACCAATTTTGTAAAAAGTAACATTTTTTTAAACAGTGTGAAATTATTTCAACCACACTATAATAGCTATTAACCCCCCCTCTTGTAGCAGGTCGCTACAGAGCCCTTTACAAGAATGCATTTAATGTAATAATACTGCATGGTATTAGAGAATGTTTAGTTCTGTAAAAAAGGACAATAACCCACTCACTCAAGCTCAGAGATGTTAGTTATCTTTGTAGGTCATATTATATACTTTATATTTATAGTTCAGAATTTTGCAGAGGTTGAAAGCTGAGCACAAGGGACATTAATAGTGTCAGTTCAGTTATTTAAATTCAGTTGATTAAGGAAGGACTGCATTGCTGTAACAGTTTGCTTGAAAAAGTGTGTTAAAAGGTTTCATTTAAGATGGCATTTTTCATGGAAAAAAATTGTGGTCTTTTTATTTTAGAATACAACATTCTCAAAGAGGAATATGAGTAAGTGTCTGTGTTTGCAAACGTGTGTTGGAACTTAAATGACTAAGGAGCAGAAGGCAGGGCTGGAGATAATTCTCATCATCAAGTTACACAAACAAATAAATAGTCTTAATTCCCAGGTAGAGAGAGAGAGAGAGAGAGAGAGAGAGAGAGAGAGAGAGAGAGAGAGAGAGAGAGACAGAGAGAGTAGGGGTGTTTGTGTGGTCAGGTTTTTGAAAGAGGCAACAGTAAGGGTATGTGTGATACTTTATAGCCAATAAATCAAACTTCAATAGTCATTATTACATTATCGGCTCTAGTTATTACATTTTTAACGAATTTTTTAAAAACCCAGCCAATAATGTAACAACCAGTCAATAATGTAATAACTTATTACATTATAGGCAAACAGTTATTACGTTATTGGTTTAGAAATTTTATTACATTATTGGCAAGTTTCTAAATTATCGGTTTTTATTACATTAAAAAATGAAAAATTATTACATTATTGGCAGTTATGACGTTATTGGCTGATATTACATTATTGGCTTCAACAATTATTCTTAAATTGTTGCACTATTTTCCAGTGCAGTCTTTCACAGAGTGGTGAACTCCTCCCCATCTTTACTTTAGAAAGACTCAGCCTCTCTGATGCTCTTTTTATACCCAGTCATGTTACTAACCGGTTCCAGTTAACCTCCTTAATGTTGAGATGTTCCACCAGCTGTTTTCTTTTAGCATTTCATTACTTTTAAAGTCTTTTGTTGCCACTGTCCAACTTTTTTTAAACATGTTGCTGCCATCAAATTAAAAATGGGCAGATAATTTTCAAAAAACAATTAAATTTCTCATGCTCAACATCTGATATGTTTTCTTTGTACTATTTTCAAATATTATATTATTTATAAATTTAAATTTTACACAGGGTTGTATTTGATCGCAGATATCGGCTATTTGCCATTCATGGGTTTGCATTATTTGCATCAGTCACCCTCATAAACTCAGCGAGTAAGACTATAAGACTCATTTGTTTACTTGCTTATGTATTTTTGTGTTGCCTCTTTTTTTTAGCTGCTTGTGTGATTTCATTTCTGTTGCTTTGAGTCTTTCTTGGCTCTTTTGTGAAGCACTTTGCGATGTTTGTTCTTGAAAGATGCTATGTAAACAAACCTACTATTATTATTAATACTGCCAGCTGATATTACTAATAATACTAATACCACAACTACTGATACTATTATTACTAGTGTTTCCATTTCTTCCTACTTCTTGACTTTTCAGAGTAAAAGCTCCAACAGGTTTGGTGTGCCACTTACAGGAAGGGAGGGTGACGGCTGGGAATAGTAGTGTGTAATCAGGCCTCTACATTTTCCTCCATCCACCATGGCGTCCACTCAGACTGCTATAAATACACATTAAATTACAGACTGTGTCTGTGTCTGTGTGCGTATGGGAACCAATGGTCTTTGGGCTGAGAGCTTTCTTTCTTTCTTTCTTTTTTTCTCCTGTTGTACTCCTATGTTCTCTCCTATTCTCCTATTCACGATGTTTCTGGAATCTAAAAAAATGAGAAATGGAGGACATGTTGCTTTATTTCAAAGCTGAACTGAATTTATCTTCCATTCTCAGATGACGTGGCTTCCCTCTCAACCGTCCACTGAAAAAAAAAAAAATTAAACTAGTACCACCTGTGCTCCGTGCTTAAAATACTTTGTGTTTGGCAGCAGGTGTGATGAGGCGTTTAAAAGCCTCCAACCTTTTCATTTAGTGACACAGCAAGGAGAGAACAGACACTGTGTGTTTAAGCAGCCATTCACCACGCTACTATTAACATTACTACCTGTGCTGCTCTTCCATTAAAGGAAAACTTCACTGAAACACTGTAACTGGGTTCAAAACAGCTGTCAGTGATGGTCTTTTCATTCCTGGCTGCATTTTGTAGTTTGGTGTGTATTTGTTCAGCCTGTGGCTCAGTGGCCATCGTATGTTACATGACATCATAGCCAGATATTTCCAGCACCTCCACTGGAGTTTGAGAGCAGAAACTCTTTTAGAAATTTTAAACATCAACACAAAATGAATCAAACAGCTGAAATATAACAGCAACATTCACCTTAGAAGCCTCAGACCAGAATGCAATGCATCAACAGCGTCCATCTTTACAGAATAATTTTGAATGTGGCACATGACCTCAGTGTTGTCCTGTCTCCACTCCCATGAGTCAAACTGTATTCTTCTTACATTAGAGGCACTCTGAGAGTTTGTTCCCAAAAGTGAAATACCTGATTATATCTCATTTACATTAGTGAAAATACAAATGAAAGTCCAGCCCAACAACAGAACCATGCTGCTCAAACATTTTGTATTGACAACAGATTAAATAATAAATGCAGACCAAGACCATGAGATAACCAACCTTCAGCATTCTTCCATTGGATTATTGAATACTTTCATCACGTTGGGCCCTAAATTATATTTAAACAAAACAATTTGAGATGAGGGCAGCACGGTGGTGCACTGGGTAGCACTATTTCCTCACAACAAGTGCACCTGAGGACCTGGGACTTTTCTGTGTGGAGTTTGGATGTTCTCCCTGTGTCTGCGTGGGTTCTGTCCGGGTTCTCCGGCTTCCTCCCACCACCAAAAACATGCAATACAGGTGAATTGATGACTTTGAATTGACCATAGGCGTGAATGTGAGAGAGAATTGTTGTTTGTCTTTTTTTTTAGCCCTGTGATGAACTGGCGACTTGTCCAGGATGTAACCCGCCACTGGCCCAAAGTCGGCTGGGATACACTGTAAAATCTAATAAGTTGAGTTACTTAGAAATATTATGCAAACTCATTGCCTTAGATAAATTAAGAAAAGTAAACTTGAGATTTTGAGTGTGAAAATCTATCAACTTCTTTACTTTGTGTGTGTAACACTTAAATGAACTTGCTGACTGTTATTAGGATAACTTAAACTACCAATATGCTAAAAAGTATTGTAGCATGAAGTATCTTATTGCATAAATTTGACAAAGTGATTTGCTTTTTACTCTGGAGTGTTTGTTATAACAACACATTACACTACTTTATTTTTCACCCTCTTTCATCACCCAGGCAGGACGTCTCTAACCGTGTGAGACACTGAACTCATGATGCAAAGGTGTTATATAACTTAACATTTTCTGTAAGAATATTTCTAAAGACCTAATTACTGCTTAACTAATAATCATTAAGAACACATTTAAACACAGGTTACTTGGGTTTATGGCCGCAAACACATCGTCTCAAGGTATGCTGGGAAACTCCACCCACCTATCCCCAACATGCTATCTATTTACCCATTGTGCAAAACCACAGTGGTTGTTTCAACTGTCATTATTATTTATTTTCAATGGTCAAAAGATGAATGTCAGATCTGAATGTGAATTAAAGATTCAATTCAACAATAGACATCTACAAAACAGTTCATTAGAAGAGGGTCATCATGGAAATCACAGATAATGGAAACAGTTTAGTATACAAACACAGCTGCCATGAAAAATAAATAGTTTTTCTTTTCATTTAAAAAATATTCAACATTATTCAAATGTTTTAAAATTGCAATCCACAAGGTCTCAGTCCAGTTTGATTCTGTGGTCAACTGGGGTAACAGCAAGTAAAAAGTAAAAAGTGAATGAAATAAAGGTAATTGTAGAAAATGATACGTGATAACTGGTCTGTCAGACGTCTTTGGTGCTTAGACTCTTCAAAGAGATTGTGATGGAAGGGTAACTACCTTGAGCAGCAGCAAGATCATTCCCCCCGGAGAATCCAGACACTGGTGGTGTTGGTGGCTGATGAATTTGCTGAGACTGATGAAATCATGAAGTTGGTGAATCTGCGAAGACTGGGCTGTGATTGGGAGATAGAGATAGCTCATAACAGTAGTATGAGTGACCTAGAGGTCAATAAAGAACTCATTCAAACTCCATCTTCTACTGCACATGGTAGAATGAGTTTTCCTCACAGAACAGGAGTTTGTTACTTTGCTGCGGGGTGGGAGGTGTGCAGCCTGTTGCCTGCAGCTCCTTATCTAAGAGCTCCCTGTGGATGCTACTCTTTGTTCCTTTACTCCCCCATTATTTTAAACTGTCAGTATCCACTGATTTATCTATCCAGGACAGTGGATATTGGACAGGTTTGGTGGACTCAGTATCGCTGCTCTGTTTTTTGCAGATTATGTGGTCCTGTTAGCTTCATCATGCCGTGACCTCCAGCTGTCATTGGGACAGTTTGAGGCTGAGTGTGAAGCTGCTGGGATGAGAATCAGCACCTCCAAGTCTGAGGCCATGGTTCTTAGTCGGACAAGGGTGGATTGCTCACTCCAGGTCAGGGATGAGTTGCTGCCCCAAGTGGAGGAGCTCAAGTATCTCAGGGTCTTGTTCACGAGTGAGGGAAGAATGCAACGGGAGATTGATTTACAGATCGGGGCAGCGTCTGCAGTGATGTGGACTCTGTATCGGTCTGTAGTTGTGAAAAGGGAGCTAAGCTACAAGGCAAAGCTCTCAATTTACTGGTGTCCGTTCCTATCCTCACCTATGGTCATGAGCTTTGGGTAATGACCGAAAGAACAAGATGGCGGATTCAAGTGACTGAAATGAGCTTCCTCTGCAGGGTGTCTGGGCTTACCCTTAGAGATAGGGTGAGGAGCTCGGTCATTCGGGAGGGGCTCAGAGTGGAGCCACTGCTCCTCCACATTGAGAGGAGTCAGCTGAGGTGGTTCGGGCATTTGGTTAGGATGCGCCCTGGACGCCTCCTTGGGGAGGTAATTTGGGCATGTCCTACTGGGAGGAGACCCCAGGGTAGACCCAGGACACGCTGGAGGGATTATATCTCTTGGCTGGCTTGGGAATGCCTTGGTGTACCCCCAGATCAGCTGGAGGAGGTGGCTGGGGAGAGGGAGGTTTGGGCTTCTCTGCTGAGACTACTGCCCCCGCGACCCGGGCCTGGATAAGCAGAAGAAAATGGATGGAAGGATGGAATATCCACTGTCAAAAATTAATGTTGTCATATTTATGTTGAATTTTTACAATAACCGATCATGCCAGCACTAATATCACTGACAAATACAGCAATTTCTGTGACAGTTTAACATTATCGACCATCCTGTGTTTTGTTAGGTTAAATATTCTCACATGAAGCCGCAGAAGGGCATGTTGGGTTTGCATTAGCAGTAACTTAAAATAGCTCTTATTAGGAGAGTAAAAAGTAAACAAAGGGATCATCAGGAAGTCAGGACTGATTCTCTATACAGCATGTTGATGAAAGACATTCTGATGAAGTGCTTTATCATCACAAATTCTTCACAAATAGATGATATGTAGCAGTGTAAGATAGTAAAGTCCTCATTTATATCACTGTTACTGCTGCCATTCTATTAATGCTGCACTAAACATCAATTAAAACACATTGGAACTGATTTTACTACTACAGTGTGCATCTGTATGTGCACACTGTCACTTTTGCTGGTGTTGCTAGCGGCAAAAGGTTTTTACATGTCAAAAGATGAAGGAGTAGTAGCAGTGAGCATGGTGGGAAACCTGGTGTGTTTATGGCTTACTTAGAAACCAGACCCTCTTTATTGGGTTGTTACATGTTTGTGTAAAGTCAGCGAGATAGAGAGAGAGAGAGAGAGAGAGAGAGAGAGACAGCTTTGAACAAACTCACTACTTCAATTTTCTACCCTTCCATCCTCATGTCCACGTCTTCCAATCTTCCAATCCAATCTTTCTTGTCTTGTCCAACTTTTCTTGTTTCCCCATATTCATCCCCTCATATTTAGATGATTTTGTTTCTTTGTACAGTAAACAGATAGACAGACAGACAGAAAATAAACTGGGGTCTTATTTAATAAGTTTAACAATGCTTTTATGATTATGAGGTGAACAGCACAAAAAAGAAATCAGATGAATCACTCAAACACGAGTGTTCAGACCATCAGGGACCTGACACACCAGGCTGACCCCAACATCGGACTGTTAGTGAACGACTGTGGCCCCCTGGCACTACTTGTCCCTTGTTTGCTTGTTTTAGGCTGACTCAGCATGTTGAACTGGTGATGGTCAGTGCACAAGAAGAGAAACAGAAAGTGAGGAAAGCTAGCAAACAACTACAGTCAATAGGGCAAACACAGAAACCTCTTCTCATTTTTCATTGGCATTTCTAATACATAATTATACTTTATTTGCTAAATAACATGGTCATATTGAATAAAGCCATTGAAGACCATCTGTCTTAGGCGTGGCTCACACTACAGGATAATCGGGCTAATTTCACCCAAATTAACCACTCTCGACAACTCGTCTGGAACTTTATTCCATCCAGATGGTCGGCCCAGATTAACTGATATTGTGAGGTGTTTACAGATCCAGTCTCACACACCCTGACCTGCTTGTGGACAATCAGGGTTGCCACGATATTTCAAACATGTTTGATTTTTATGAGCTAAAATCTGGATGATTACATCAGTACTTTCCAAGGTCACTACAGCCAATGAGAGAGACTTCCCGGAGAAGCTGACGATTGTGTTAAGCAACAGTAAATAAATAAACATTTGAACCTTTTTGGCTAATGCTAGCTAGCATATTATAAAATCTCTTGTTCTCGATGGATAGGCAATTCGTGCTGACCGTGTCTTTCCTACAATTTCCTCATCAACACTCTTATCTTCTGTTTTCATGTTTTCTCACTGCAAAGAAGGCCAATCGTGACGGCAACTTCATCATTCATTTTGTTTATGTAACACAGTTGCTGCACGAGATATCATGTGAGGCGTGTGTGCATGTTTGAGATTCGAGAGAAGATGATCTGTTGAGATTACATGTGTGATGAAACCTGATTTCATAATCGGTTAGGATTTTAAAACCCCTGTGGTGTCAGTCTGGTGGGGTTGTGAACTCGATTGGTGTAAAAATGGTAAGAAACCCATTATCATAACAATGGTTTGTTTTGCCATGGTCCGCAGTCTTTTGGTTTCCCTTTTTGACTGCTGAATACAGATTCCTGCCAGAGTTGTCTCTTCAAATGCAGGGACAGAGTGTACAAGCTAGATGGCCGTCGGCTGTAGTCTTTGTGGTGCATTCAAGTGCAACATTTTGACCCAGTCTCATGAAGTGAAGACTTAGTCTGTCTCTGTCACTTTGAGTTGTTTCATGTTAGTTTATTATTTCTGGGGCCTAAGACAAACTTACTGCAAAAAACCAAAGTTAGGTAAAACATTACTACAGAGCTCATGAACCACCTCCCCACTCAGCTCATTAGTGTAACACAGTACAGGAGTGTGAATTGACTGCAGACTACGGTGGCCAACAAGGGCAAACAAGCAAATCAAGAAAACATCTGCATCAGTTTGACAACACATGCAAAGCATTTAGAGAACGAGCTGCAAAAGCCACAGCACAACACATTAAGAAAACACAATTCAAAAGCCACAACACAATGGAAGAGTTTCCAGAGGACACTTAAAAGTGATGCACACATCCGGATGCGCTTGCCGTCCGTTTACACGAGAACGGCATTTTCGGGGACTGAAACTGAATCTGAAAACACCTCATGTGTTATAATCTCTGCAACTTTACAGGGGTGGCTGTGGCTTAGGTGGTAAGAGCAGTTGTCCTCCACTTATGAGGGTCAGTGGTTCAATCCCCAGTTCCCCCAGTCTACAAGTTGAATTATCCTTGAGCAAGTTACTGGACCCCAATCTGTTCCCCAGGTGCCGTAAAGGCAGCCCACTGCTCCTCAGGGATGGGTCAATGCAGAGAAAGAATTCAGCTACATTGTACTATAATTGTATGTAAATAATAAAAAACAAACAAAATAAAGCTCCTTCTCCTCTTCTCTTTACCTGTCCACGTGTCAAAAGCCAACATGAACTGCTGCCACAATGGGTGCAGACGGCCATCTTTGAATGTAACTCAGTAGTAACTGAACAAACACACACAGCAGCTACGTGGTTGCCACGCTGGCATCCCCCAAACTCCTAAATTTCTTTATGAAGTGGTCTTAAAATGCCCCCCCTCTGGCGGTTCCCAGTATGACATCAGGGGGCCACTGGTCACCTCTTCCTCTCCTTTTTTCTCCTCTTTTTATGTCCTTTCTTCTTTCCCTCTCAGCAATTTTAAACAGTCCTTCTTTCCATATTAGCTGCTCTGAAAGCCTATTAACTTACTGGTCTTGCACACCTTTAAACCCACTGCTGTTTTCTGTTCGCACTTAGCCACGTTAGCAGGGGGGTTACGGATTAAGAGGCTGGATCTCCACACAAGGACAAAGAGGAGTAACTGCTTAGATTGGACCTGCACATTTTTGAAGTTTTATGGTGGTGGTTTAAATGGGATTTCTGGGGCTTTACGTTTCAAAATGGGTCGTTTATAGGTGCTTCATTCTGCCTTATTAATGGTCGCACACTTTTATGTTTTTCCTTGTCAGGAAGCTATGTTTTCCACCTCAGCCAGAGAGACTGGTTTCAAAACCTGACACTGCTCCTCAGCTGAGTTTTGAGGCTTTCAGGAGCATCATTCAACAAGTCTCAATATTAAAGTATAACAACAATACACCAGTAGAATCAAACTCTACAACTATAATTCACTATTTTACATGCTGGTGCTGTGCTGAACCAAAGACAGGTACAATATTAGCAGTGGCAATTCTGCTGTAGACTGGAGTGTGTGGGTCAGAGGTCAGTCTAGGCAGGGAAATCAGAGCTGGTCCTCTCTTTTTTGATAATTCCTGATATGTGGGGAATTCCCTCTGACTTGTGGGTAGAAAAATGAGAGCCTTCTTATCTGATCACGGACACTTCAGGTATCAGCAGGTGAAACGCTAATATCTGTGATCTGCTATCTCTTAATGAGCCTGACCACTCCTTGAGATTCCGTAGCAGGGCCCTGGTGAAGACTTACTCGTCACTTAAGGGGACAAGACTTTTACTATACGCTACTTGCACAATCAGTTCCGGGCTTAACTTATTAATGCTAAACCACTTTCGGTCCAGTTCAACAATGGCGTTGTTCTACACCCGTTGCCAGATGTTCATCGGATTTGCAGGACAACTAGAATACCAACCAGCAAATTAGATAAAGGATTTAAATTATATGCTGCATCATCTACACAACTATGAAGGTAGGAAAACAACTAGACTAACTAGCTAACATCAAATGCTAGCTGTCATTGTACAAGTTCGCTAACAATAACCAACATATCTGTCCAACGTTAGGTAACGTTAACACTATGTACTTTATCTGGTGGTAATTGTCAACAAGATTATGACACGTTTCCTTAACGAGCATTTTATATCAGCCTTAGCTATCGTTGGTGTTTGGGGTTAACTAACATCAGTCTTGTTTTTAGTCACTGTTACGCCTAACAGTGGACAGGTAACTAACGTTACCTAACGTTACTCGCAATGTGTAAAGTATCATGGATGTGAAATATGTGTTCACACGAGTAATACAGATAGCTAATGAGACTTTCGTTGTATCTGTTCAGTATCCAATAAAGACAACTTGACAGGCCAGGTTGGTGTGAGGGCTGTGTGCTACAGGTCAATGAGGAAGAGTGAGACACCACACAGTATAAGTGTAGGCAGGAAGCTGTATAACTGTGTTCATCCCTGTTCAGTGGGGTTCAGTTAAACATGAGCAAAGTTTATTCCTGGAGGCCCAACAACTTGAATGCTGTCTGTGTCTCCCTGCTTTATCACACCTAAATTGATTGGTCAGATAATCTGATTGTTGCAATTAATAAGGATGAGATGGAAACCTGTGTTTGAGTGGTCAGAAACAAATTTACATTAGGGGCTTATATACACCATCTAGGCATTATTGTTCTGGAAGGTTAATAAAGTTTGTTATAGTAGGGAGAAAGGACAGAACGTAACGCAAAGCATTCAGGACAGTAGGCTTCCTCATGGAGCATTCAATACACTGTTCTACTCTGTTATGTTCGATAAAAACCTACTGGCTCTTTTCCATGAAGCAGAGGTTATATTTCTAATTAGTATTTTTTGACTGACCAATCAAAGCTTTACAACACCAGCCAACATTCAGCCATTCACACCAACATTCATACATTCGTACCATGCAAGGCTCCACCTGCTCATTAGGACCAGTAACCATTCACACAATCACTCACACACCAATGGAACAGATACTGGGAGCAAACTGGGGTTCAGTATCTTACCCAAGGACACTTAAACATGTAGGCTGCAGGGACTGGGGATCAAACCACTGACCTTCTGATAAGTGGACGACCGCTCTACCACTGAGCCACAGCCGCCCCATATTTTTGTCTATTTCTTCTTAGATTACTCTTCGCGATTCATCGCCAGTAATGTTGACACACAACCAGTGCTCCTGTGTGGCAGGCACTGTTTTGTGTAATCACACAGTGGCATTGCTATTCCAAACACCACATTATTCACAACTCAACATGCCAGTTGTGCTCCCTGTGCATAGCTGTACAGAATCTGAACAGCAATGGCACAAGCCACAAACAATGGTAATGTAAATGAGATTTAAGTCTTTTTTTTTGGTGGTTTCTGTGTTCTGGTTTAAAGTGACTCCATCCACTGTAAATCCACTCTGTTAGGGTGTGAAGCCAGGACCCATCAACTTCACCAGGGTTGGTGAAGACCATGGACCACTCAGTGCACTGAGTTGCTGTAGTGCACTGATGTATTTATTTTGATGTATTTTGGATGTTCAGAGGTTAAGGATTCAACGTATGTGCTGGGGTGACACATACGTTATTCCAACCATTAATATAGTAAATGAAATCACTGTCATCAAAATCATGTCACCTGTAACAACTATTTAAGTTAATGTGTCATCTCATATGCTACCTAAATGAACATTCAGATGGAGTGATTAAGGAGTGATTTAGTGCTGTATTTTTTCTGTGGGCTATTTTAACCACCTATGCATCTGTGCAAAACATGCATATTGCCAGTGGTAACCCAGTAAGTGAAGAATAGGATTCTTTATAATTCAACTTATGTTGACCTTGGTTGATGTCAAACAGTTACCTAGACTAGACAAAACTTAGACCTACCTGGTATAGAATCGGGTGTCGGCGTCAGAACCAGCAAACCACTATAACCCAAACCCTCACTGGACACATAACTCCTGTGTTTCCTTTTTCAGTTCCTCTGTTTGTGACGGAAGTCCGCCACAAAGCCTAGAGCATGTAGAGCATTAGGACCCCCATGAAACTCCGTCTGAATCTTAGGCATACAGACCGTCCTATTTTAGATATCTTCTTTAGACACTTTTATCTGATACACAAAAACTAATGGACAGTTTTCCAAAATGCTTGGTAGAAGGATGGACTATGGGTCAGGATAGAACCCATTCAGTTTTGGGGCAGATCCATATACAGGAATTCTTATCCACTGTCTTTAACAGTGTGATATTTTTTTCAACACTTTTCCTAATTATACAATAACTACTGAACCAATTTGTGGAGGGATGGTTCATGGGTCAGGCAACCTAAACAGACATGTATAGGAATGGTCAGCCTTGTTGGAGGTATGGGCTCTGCTGTGTCTCATAAATATGAAGATACAGCCAGCAGCTTTGTGCAAAGACTGGAACCAGGGACACAGTTGGCCTGGTTCCTGGCCATCTAAAAGTAGCAAAATCCAACTAACACCGACTCTATATGTATAGAGTATGACTCTGTGTGACTTTTTTAATCAATGGAATGAAAAATGTAACAATGATGCTGTTAATAAATTAAAAATAATGTAACACTTTTCCCATGAGTAACATGCAACTGAATACATTTTCTCAACAACTTGTCATGTTTATTATTACCAGAGCTGCTCAGGACTTCACTGACATGGTAAGGATTCCACTTGTGTTTTTGCCCTGAAGCCCCTCCCCTACTGGTGGGCAAATCCTTTGTCTTGCTATAAAAACCTTTCATGTCTTAGTTTCATCAAAATAGAATTTGAATAGCAAGAACGGTAAATGCACTGTTCAGCAGCATTCCCAGGAATCCCTGAACTCAGACTGTAAATGGTTTTAGATTTATAATGATTTTATCTGAAAGGTGCTACCTGACATTCTCTATTTTATCTGTGCACAGCTTCATGTTATTAAACATGTAGGTGTCAAAAAACTATTATTTTTTCATCAAGAACTCTGAATACAGAAACAGCTGAAAGTCTGAGCTGCTGATATCCTGGGCCCTGCAGACTATGGTGGGTTGAGCTAAAAGTGCACCAGTTCGTCTGAACTGACTAGTGGTGATTGGTCAGTTCCAAGGTGGGTTGCTTACTATTGGCTGTTGTGGTGCTGAGACATTGGAGATGCTGTAATCTTAGTTGGCTGATGGGATCTGCAGAGGACCAGCTCTCTCTCTCTCTCACACACACACACACCTACACACAAACACACACACACACACACACACACACACACACACACACACACACACACACACACACACACACACACACACACACACATATATTGCACACTATAACCTCCATGTGGCCTGGTTTTCTGCCTGGTGTTCCTCTCTGTGTTTATATGAGTCTGTCCTTCAATCTTCACTGTTCTTCCCTATCAGAGATTTCCTTCCCACAGAATGTCTTTGGTCACATTATCTAAAGGTATGCCTCTACAGAATCACAGTCACCTTTTGTTTTGAATGTAAAGCTTGTTGTTGCAATGTTAATGAACTTCCGATGGACGTGGATCTCTTTTTCTGACACTGTAATCATCTGTGGTGTGCATTTTTCCATCCAAGAATAGTTTACTGCAGGGTTTGTTTTTTGCTTTTGGAACATTTTTTCATCTTCTTATAGGCTGTATTGATTTTGATTTTCAACTGAAGGTCAGTTTGGTGAAAAGGTGTGTGAGGTTTTAACTTAGCTTTAGCCGATAGTTTTAGACTCCTATCCCAACTTAAACAGAACTTCACTGTCCCATAGATGTCATGTGCAGGAAGGACAGGAGGAAAAAGGCAGTGAATGTCAGAAATTATCATATGTAATTTAAAAGTTTTTTTTAAATAGTCAGATATCAACATCAGTTATGTTGGATGGTTTGTTGAATTTTTTGCTATTTGCAGATCAAAATGGTCCGGTTATATGTGGCAGTATCCAGCTTCTTAAAGCCAGTTTGACATTTGCTTTCTTGACCAGCATTGTGCACTAAATATTTTGCAGCCAATTAGCTTAGTGCAAAGTTGGGAAACGGGCCTTGCTTTTGTGCCTTGCTAAATTAACCAGCTGCTTGTGGTAGCTTCATATTTACAGTAGACAAAAGAGATATATTTATTTTATTTATTGGTTCATTTAACAGGGACAATGCAAATTAATGAACATTACTGTAAATGTGCCAGAGGTAGCCAGGAGGCTATTTTCCATCTGCAGTCCTTGGACAGATGTCAAAAAGTCTAAAAAAACAGAATATTAAATTATAATTGCAAAGGTATTCATCATTTCTGAGCATGCAGAACAAAAGGAAGAGGAACTAAATGAAATGAAACAATACTACAATGTTGAGCACTGATTAAAACATGGGATACAGGGACTAATAAAACAGTACATGCTAAACAGATTCACAATAATAATGTTAAAGTTAATATAAAACATGGACTAAAGACAACATAGTGTGACAAGGTTAGAACAGAAAATGACTAAAAAACAAGCAAAGCAGAAGCACATAAAACATGACCAATATAAAAACAAATTAGTCTGACACACAGAAAGATTTTCAAAATGTGGAACCATTTTAATCACTAACACCCTGTCACCAGTGTGGAGACCCCAGAATAAATGACTTTTTTGTATTATTCTTAATGAGCTAATAAACCATTTAATTTCACTTATTAGGAGAAGGATGGTGTTGATCAGTTGTAACAGACATATCTGTCTCACCATATTCATTTGTGATCAACACTGAAGCTGCAGTAGTTCTTCTTTTCATCATTTGATGAAACATACAGATTCTAAGGCCCTGAAAACATATTTTCTCCTCCACATGCTAACTAAGAGTGATGGGTTCCTACATTAACACATAATGTTATTGAAACCAAGTGCACAGTCTTTTATCCACACTTGTTGCTTTGGCACAGGAAGATGATGTCCCCATTCGTAATCCCTCCCACAAAGCTCTGATTGGTTTCTTGGTGTTCAGCTGCAGCTCAACAACAGGCCTGTTTGAATCCATGACAAGTCTAAGATGTGTGAAGCGTTTCAGAGTTTTGACCCAGTCTAAGACTGTGAAATACTGCTTTTCCTCCATACATGTCGTTTAATGTAATTTAATATTTTAGCTGCGTTGAACAAAACAAATCTATTGACTAAAATTATGCAGATGATAAAGACATGCAGTATTAAAAGAAAACAGGCCTTTCATATTCTCTAAGGGAGATCATTTCTGTTGACATGACATCTGTTATTTAAGTGTGCTCATGACTGTAGCAGGGATAAGTCTCTAGATTTCACAGTGTCTGTGATCTCTGCAGTTCTTTTCTGACAGACAGAATTGTCCTGGCACCCACTGGTGGTCACTTCAGGTGCCTGCACTCCCACAACCAGAACTCCCAGTCACACACGCAGACCCTGCATCCCAGCAGCTCTTTCACGCTACTGTAATAGTGCTGATACTAGTCTTAATTGTGGACTGGTTAACTGGTGATGGAGCAGGAAGAAAACACTGTATTGGAAATCTGAAATAATTATCATAGTCCAACGTTTTCTTTTGAGAGTTTTATAAAAAGAAGTGATAAAAATATTACCTTTGCAAAGGGACCAGCACACAAGGTGACATAGAGACAAACTTCTATCTCTTTATAGGTCCAGGGTACAAAGCAAAAACATCCGACACATGGGAGGAAGCACTCAAAGATATGATATAACCTTCAGAGTTCGATAAGAGGGGCGGCTGTGGCTCAGGAGGTAGAGGTAGAGCGGTCGTTCACGGAACAAAAGGTTGGTGGTTCGATTCCCAGCCTCTGCAAGTCTACAAGTTGAAGTATCCTTGAGCAAGATAGTGAACCCCAGTTTGCTCCCTGGGCGCTGTAAAGGCAGCCCACTGCTCCTCAGGGATGGGTCAAATGCAGAGAAAGAATTTCCCCCTGTGGGATTAATGCAGTATCTAAAAAAAAAGACTATCCTGTGAGTGTTTGACTCCCTGAAGTTAATTAGAACTGAGTCTGTGGTCATTAATGAGTCCCTCATTAATTGACCTGTCAGGTCATTCTGGGCTTAAGTTAGCAGTTCAAATGAGTTCAGTAAGTTAGCATAGCATAGCATGTGTATAAGTATGCATGTGTCTAGGCAGATATAAGTGATATACTGTAAGTGACCCATCACAGCACACACATTGGATTACTTTATTAATATGAGCAATCAGTGCATATGGGAAAACACTGCAAATGTGGGGTGTCGGGGTAGGGAGGGAGGTAGGGGCGGCTGAGGGTAGTGAAGTTAACCAGGGGTGTGGGGTTAAAGAAAAGCGAGAGCGGGTCCTCTGTCTAGATGGAAGGCAAATAGAGGCTGAACATTAGAAGTGCCTGTTCTCTTCATCTTCATGAAACGTTCTCAGAGCCAGATCATGACCTTATCATGAGAAGAAGCCACTCAACATGACAGAACAACCAGGTTCTATCTCAAATCAAAGCAGCACCACCATCGTGTAGGGCTTACAGTTCACCAACAGCCATCAGATAGCCATCAGTATCCATCAGTACCTAAAACCACACTGCAAAGCTTGTTGAATTTTATGATCATAAGTTTGTTGATGTTTTTCTCATGTGGACAAATCACATTAAAATCCTTAAAAAAAAGATGACTTGGTCCTCGTATCATTGCACAATACATCTTCTTCCTTTGCACATAGAGTCCAAAAACCACTAAAATGAGAGTCACAACGTTGCACTGGGAGAAATCTTCCTTTAGTTAGCATGAACAGTCTCACTACTTTATTTTGATTCTCCCATACAAAAGCCAGAGTGATGGTTCTCACTGTGGGTCCTCAAGGTTGGGCTGCAGGTACTGCAGGGTTTTTATTTCCATTTTATCTGGAACTTTTCACCACAGTACATATTAAAGCTCTCAATAAAATGATGGGGCATAAT